>PVIC010020622.1:0-29359 GCA_004025085.1 Thryonomys swinderianus
AAAAAAAAAGAGTGGCGGCAGATAAAATGAGTGAAGGTGGGATGCACTCATAGTGATGCAGCAGAGGCCTCTAGTCCAGTGTGACTAATGTCCTAATAAAATGGGAACTAAGACAAACAGGGTGGTCCATGCCTACAAATATTGCCCTTGGGGAGGCTGAGGCAGGAGGACTGAAAGCAGGAGCTCAGCCCAAGTAACTTAGCAAGACCCTGTCTCAGAATGAAAAAAAGAAAATTAAAGGACTGGAGATGTAACTCAGGGTAAAAGTCCTGGATTCAAGGTCCTGTACTGCAAAGAAGAAAACAGGAAAAAAAAAAAAAAGAGGGAAATGGGGACACTGGCACAGATGCATTATTTCCCTGAAAATAAGATCTAACCAGATAATAAGCCCTGACATGATTTTTCAGGAGGCTTATATTATAAGCCCCACCCAAAGACAAGCCCCAATTAATACTATCAGATAGATGGATGCATTTAGCATAACCACTGCAATACATAATGCATGTATTGATTCAGAAACTAACAATATTAACATAATTAAATACAAATAAATAATATTAAATAATAGTATTGGTATTAATGCTTAAGTGGCAATATAAATTATAAGTATTTTTAAGTACCCAAGAGATGCCTTTCGACAAGAGATCAACACCATTGTAAATGGGCAAACTCAAGACACATAGCCAAATGATCAATTGGAGTACAGACATAAGCATGAATAACATGTGCACACGGTAATGAATAGACATGTTTGTATCTCATGCAAACCTTCTAATCTGATACATCGTGGGTGGTAACACATATACTTAATGTACTCATGTGAGATAAAGAAACATTTTCTTGCCGGGTGTGGTGGCTCATGCCTGTAATCCCAGCACTTGGGAGGCAGAGGCAGGAGGATTGCTGAGTTCGAGGCTTGCCTGGGCTACACAGTGAGCTCAGGGCCAGCCTGAACTACAAAGCGAGACCCTGTCTCAAAAAAAAAAAAAAAAAAGAAACGTTTTCTGAATTCTGGAGTCTGCAAGTTTGTAACACTTGTGTTAACCATCCTTAACCGTCATCATTTCTGCCACCACTCCTGTCTCATAATTCTTCAATGGACATTTGATTTAATGGAAACTTTGGGAACCCCAGCCTGCAAGTGGTCATGATTTGGTTGAATTCATGGGATAAAATCACCAACAGCTGTGTTGCCTGTGCCCTCCAAACAAGCTACATGGACAATACTTCTCTATAAGGACAGCGGTGTTGCTGGATGTGAGGGACTGGGGCCAGTGGTTCTACAGGAACTAGAGTCACAAGACATTCAGGCTGGAATGGAGAATTTGGAGAACAGTGATGATGTTCCAGAATAATACAACCTGACTGTATTTGAATAAATGGAGATTATTGTATATGAAAAGATAAGACATCCCCTGAAAATAAGCCCTGTTGTACTTTTGGAGCAGAAATAATTACAAGGCCCAGTCTTATTTTCAGGGAAATAGAGTAGACAGTCAGGGGTGATGCAAGGAGGCATGAGACGAGGGGAGAGGACAGACATCTGCTAGCTAAGCAGAGAGAAAATCTGGAACACGTCCTCCCTCAGAGTCTCTAAAAAAACCAACCTTACCAAGACATCTTGACTTCCAGTCTCTAGCTTCCAAAACTGTGTGTGTGTGTGTGTGTGTGTGAGAGAGAGAGAGAGAGAGAGAGAGAGAGAGAGAGAGAGAGAGAGAGAGAGAGAGAGAGAGAGAGAGAGGGAGAGAGGGAGAGAGGGAGAGAGGGAGAGAGGGAGAGAGGGAGAGAGAGACTTTTCATTGCCATCAGAGATTGAAAGTATTTCTACACCACTCAATTTTGACCTTGACACAGAAGTTCCCTACTCGTCTCCCCTCCACTCAGAGAGTCAAGTTTTAGGGTAAATGTCCAAACAGCAGGCTCTGAGCAAACCACCTCATTCTGTCAACCTTCTTCAGATGCTGGTTTTACACTTCAGTCTCTCCAAAGTCCTCAGTCAACAACAGCCAAACAAATACAAACCCTGCAGACTACAAAGTTAGACACGGACAGAGATGTGCCCATGCTGGGTATAGTCCTACAGCATTGATGTTTCTCCAGACCAGTGTAATTCACACTGAACTACAAACCTAGCCACTTTTTAATTTTTTATTTTGAAAAATGGTCTTATTACATCACTAAATTGGCCAGGCAGAGCTCAATCTTGTGATTCTCCTGCCCCAGAGCTATGGCTTGTGTCTAGATGCCCTCCCAAAGCCACACACTTTTTCAGAGTGGTTGAATCTAAAGTGTGAGATGCTGGTATTAAGGGCGTGTGATTACTAAAGCCTGTGAGTGACTGGTTTGGCACCACACTAATCCTGGTAGCCTGGATAAAATAAAGGGGGCAGAAAGGAACTGTTAAGTCTCTTGTTGCTTTTGCTATCTAGAACTACAGGTGCTAGAACTACAGGTATGTGCTACCACACTCAGTGGAGATAGACTAGCAGAGGCCCTTTTGGAAAGCAATTCCAAAAGGGATGCCATGGGGCTCATAAACTCCAAGGCAGTGAATACAATGTCATGCTTGTGTGCATCACAGGAGTTTAGGGAAGATTCTCTAAGTTTGATCAGATAGTCACGGGATCTTCAGCCCCAAAGACATGAACGGTTGCCATAAAAATATTGAAAAGATGCTCAAGACACTCTTGAGTGCTGAAATGCAAAAAAAGAACAAAAAATTAAAAACCCACCATGAATTACCACATCCCACACACCAGCAAGGCTAATGAAGTGTGGAGAAACCACAGGCCCCATACCTGGCAGTCACCACAGGACTGAAACACCTGCAGATTCCTAAAGTACAGTTCTGTATGCATCTGTCAATGATGCACATGGAGTTCAGCACACTGAGGGGACTCACTGAGTTGTAATGCCACCAACCTATAGGTGTGTGAGTAAAGAGTGGATAGAAGATGGGTTTGTCCATTTTGAAGTGCTCCAATCTTCTTGAGCCTGTGCATTCTTTGCTGCTGGAGCCTTTAGATCACTGGTTTCTTCAGCCTCCCATCCCTGACCCACACCAGCGAGTCTCCAAGGAGTTTCCAGCCCTTCCTCCTTGGATGGTACGGTACCCTCGATCCCTCTTGTTCTGCGGTTTCCAGCTTCTTGGGCTGAGCCACCACTGGACCCTCTAGGTCTCAGGCACATTGCCAGACACTGTGGACTGTCCTGCCTCTGATGCTGTCAGTGTGCTTCGTAACACCCCACCCCCTGCATAATTATACATATATTTTCTACTAACTCTTTAGGTCTGGAAAACCCTAGCTAATAAAACCACTTTGGAAAACAGTCTTGGGATTCTTCAAAATATTACTTACCCAGTTGACATAGACCAAACCCATTTATTGCTAGGTAGACAGATTGTCTCAGGTACTTTCTCATTGCTGGGACAAGATACAGGACACCCACGAGTTAAATGAGAAGAGGTTTTACTTTGGCTCAGTTTGTGAAGGTTTCAGGCCATTAGAGGCCCAACTCTGAGGCAGGGTAGCATGGCAGAGGGGAAAGAATTCACAGCAGGGCTGGCACATCAGGGAGGAGGAGGGACATACTTATATATCCTCCCTGGCCATGCCCACACTGATCCACTAGGCTCCTCCCAACATCACACCCAGTTATAAACCCACCAGTGGACTGAGCCAGTATCCTGCATCTGTGCTCCAGTCACTTCCCTAAAACTCCACCTATGAATTCCTGAGGCTTTGGTGGAGATCTAGATATCAACATAACATATATGCTCAAGAGAGTGAAAAATGCTCATTCACACAGAAACTGTACCCAAATATTCACACATTATTCATAATAGTGCAGAAGTAAGAACAGCTCACCATTAACTGGTGAATGAATAAACAAAATGTGGTGTATCTATATGATGAATACTATGTAACAATACAGAGAAATAAATGATACACAGGTAAACTTCAAAAACATGATGCTAAGAAAAGGAGGCAAACACAAAAGGCCACATTATTCTATGATTCCATTTAGAGGAAATTCAGAATAGGCAGAGACAAGTGGACAGAAAGTTGATGAATGGTTGCCTAGGGCTCATAGTGGGAGAAGTTGGAAGAAAATGGAACAAGGGCTAGTTGGTAGGGGCTTCTTTTGAGGTGATGAAAATGTTCCTAAGTTGACTGTGGGGGTGGTTACATAACTCTGTCTATACTAGAAGCCGTCAAGCTGAACACTTTAATGGGTGAATTACACTCACCCATGGACTGGTGTATAAATTACATCCTAATAAAACTGTCACTAGAAACAAAGCACAAAGAAAGTTGGCTGTGGGTGACACACCTGTACTCCTAGCATTCAGGAGCCTGAGGTAGGAGGACCAAAAGCTTGAGCTCAGCCTGAGCAATTTATTGGTATTCTCTCTCAAAATAAAAATATTTTTACAAGGGTCGGAGATGTAGTTCAGTGCAAAGGCCTTGGGTTCAATCTCCTGTGCCAAAAAATAAAAGACCACAGAAACAAGACTGATACGTGTGTTGGGTCTTCATAGAGGTGGCAAATCCTTCCCACACCAGTTAAAACACGCTGAAAAGACTTTGGACAAGGCCCCAACTGCTCCTGAAAACCCAGCACTTGTTGTGCAAGGAGACTGCTCTGGTGCTCAGCCAACTCCACAATGCTGGGAACAGAGCCCCTTGGTGTGGAGGCCTCCATTTCTGAATTCCCCAAACTTGTTGGATATGTTGTGCTACGTGGCAAGGGGACCCTGAGGTGGCAGAGAGAATAAGGTTCTGACCCTAAGGTGGGGAGGTGACCTGGACAGGCCCAAAGCCATCTAGGGAGGTGAGAGAGTTAGTGTTAAAAGGAGACAATGTGAGAAAACTCAACTTCTCATCTCAGGTTTGAAGACAGAAGGGATCACAGGCCAAGAAATGCACACAGCCCTTGGAGGGTACAAAACTCAAGGAGAAGGATTCTTCTCCCTGGAGCTTCAGAAGGGAGCAAGGCCCAGCTGAGCCCTTGCCTTTCACCCAGGGAAACCCACTTGGGGCTTCTGGCCTCAGAGCTACATAATGACGGACCTGATGTTTTAAGGCGTGAAGGGAGGGTTATTAGTTGCAGCAGTAAGAAGAAACTCATCCACACACCCGAGCTCACTCTCCTGGCTCTCAGGCCTAGTGGAGATGAACTTATGAGAAGCACTCAAGAATTTTCTTTCAGGAATTTGTGGGGTTCTGTGAAGTCTTGGTTTCCATGTCACCTCTGTTAGTCTGGCTATGACAGTGTTTTCCATTTCATAACAAAGCAAATGTGGGATATGGGACCAGTCTGTAGCCTTACCCCTTCCCTTGGATGGCAGACAGTTGGCTCCAATATTCAGTAGAGTTAGTGTTCCCCTAGGAAGGAGATGGAGACTCAGGGAGGGCCACTTGTCCCAAGCGGAGTGCTGCTAAGCGGCAAAGCCACAGCAATGTGAGCCTGGACCACTGTACCCCAGAGCCTGTGTATTTAATTCACCCCCTCACAAAGATTACTCAGGTCCCAGGAGCTTACTTCTGCCTATCTGAAGATGGCCTCCTTACTCTTTATCCGGGATGGTGGAAAGTGTGTGCCACAGGAATGGGAAATCACACAGCTACGCTGTACATGGGGCTAAGTTTGAGTGGGAGCTACTCTGTCACTGCTGCCACTGCCACCACCCCACACACTGTCCCCTCCCTCACAGGAGAAAGAGCTTGGCCTGGAAAACGTCTCTGTAGAAGTATTTAGGTGCTAGAGGTGCTAGAGGGAGAAGGGAGGTTGGAACACACTGAGACGGAGACTGACAGCAGTGTGGCTGGGAGTGGAAGACCAAAAAGCACAGAGGGAGACAGGAGCAGGTAATCATGGGATTTGACCACAGGGCTGCCTGGACTTCAACCCAGATGGGGCCATGGTAGGGGCACTGACCGGGGTTGTCCGAAGGCCACCCGGGCTCAGAAGCTCACTAGATCTCTAGGGAATCTGCCCTCTCTTTTTCTTTCCCCAAAATCTTTTGGGTACAACATATCCCAGGGTCCCACATCCCAGGCCTCCCACAGAGCTCATACTCCACACAACACAAACTGCTCCCTCCCTGCTCTCGGCTCAGATGCACTCAACTCCACACACTACTGCCACAGCTGTTTCTCCGCTATGTTGTTTTTGGCCTGTCACTTCGTTGAGCAACCATATCTCCTCCTCTGAGACACCCTGGGGCCCTGGTAAAGGGACAGACTGAGTGTGCTCAGGGAGGCAGCCCTACGAGCAGACCCATGTGGGGTCTGGGCATGGGGCAAGGAAGCAGGCAGAGGGACTCAGGAACATGCAACATTACTTGCAAGGGACACAGGAAGGAGAGAGAGAAGAGGATGCAGAGCCTGGGAAAGGTACAAGGCTGTGGAGGTAACAGACATACATACATGCATGCACACATACTTACACACATACCTACACATATATACACGGGCACAGACACACTCATATACGTATGCACACCTGTGCACATAGGTGAACACACACACATTTTCAGACATGTAAACACATGCACACACTCTCATGCACACATACATACATGCACCCACGTTTAGACACACACACAAACAAGAATTGGAACTCTCAGCAATCTTCCCACATCAGGGACTGAAATCACTACCACAAATAAGGGAAGAACCCTTTACTTGTGCCTTAACGCCCAACCCTGAGCCCCAGCCCCAGGGGATGGGGGGAAGCACTGAGCGAACCAGTCCTGGATAGAGCCCTCCAAGTCTTCAGTGCCCTGACACAGTGGCCTAAAGTAGACAAGATCTTTACTGGCTTCAATGAGAAATCCCTTGAGGCTGAGCACATAGCGATTTTTTTTTTCTGACTCATGAACACCAGAGGTACAAGGAAAATGTCTAGATGTTATATCACCATCATCTGAAACATGAAAAGAACTCAAAGATGAAGAGTGGAAAAAAACAGGGGTGGGGGGCAGTGTCACCATGGATCTCCAAGCAGTAAATCCCACCATACACAAAGAGAAATGCTAGGACAACAAATGAAAATGTGGAGTTCAACAAAGCTCAGTCATATCACATGGCAGTTGGGTAGCTGGGTCTACAGGTTTGTAAAGAATAAGAACTAGGGGCCGGAGGGTTAGCTCAGTGGTTCTGGTGCCTGCCTCGCAAGCACAAGGACCTGAGTTCGATCCCCGGTAACCACATATAATGCTGGGCGTGGAGACTCATGCCCACCAACAATCAACACCACATACCACAATGCCGGACGTGGTGGCTCACGCCTATAATCCCAGCACTCGGGAGGCAGAGACAGGAGGATTGCTGAGTTCGCGCCGGCTTGCCTGGGCACCATAGTGAGCTCAGGGCCAGCCTGAACTACAACACGAGACCCTGTCTCAAAAAGCAAAAAAAAAAGAATAAGGACTAAAATGGCTGCTTAATTGTCTTGATCAAAAAGCACATCCCATGACAGAAAGAACAGTATGAAGCTCAGGGCCTGTTTGTCAACGCGCGTACTAGCTTGGCTATGTCTCAGACAACACACTGATTTGTCACCAACACACACTGAACAAAGGATACTTTTCTCCTTGTCAGAAGCAAAATCCTTTACTCTCCTGTCCAGCAGCCCAAAGAAAAACAAGAGAATTTGTGGCTTGGTTTCCTTGACAACCTTATCTTCACTGCAGGCACCATCTCTGTCTCTAAGCAGCAGGGCACTCTTCGGAACCACCAGGAGGGCAAAACCCAGGCTTAGCCTGAGTCCTGGGAGGTAGCAAAGAGGGCAGAGCCTCTGGCCCCTCACAAGACAGAGCCCAAGGAGCTGTGGAATATCCTCCCAAGCCCCACATTCACCTTGGCACTCCCCCAATTCCTTAGAACCTGAAACTTCACCTCTGCACTGACTCCCTGAGGCTTATTCCCCATCCTCTGGAGGGAGACAGTGAGTCAGCCCATCGGCTGACTTTTCCTGCATCCACTGCTTCTAACAGAAAAGCCCTGCATGTCCCCAAAGTGAGGGGAGGCTGACCCGAGGTACCAGGGCATGGAAGGAAAGCTAGGACAACATCATCCTTGTGACTTACCGGCTTTGTAAACAAATGGCTATGCCTGGAGAAAAACATTTGATTAAAAGAAGTGAAGAGAAAATGCCTATTACCAGCATGTTGACATTTAAGGAGACCTCATTTGCTCCTGAAAACAAGATTTTGATTTTTTTTTCTTCCTTCTTAGCACGCTCCCTAACATCTCCGGGCCAGGAAGAAC
Source organism: Thryonomys swinderianus (assembly GCA_004025085.1). Lineage (NCBI taxonomy): Eukaryota > Metazoa > Chordata > Mammalia > Rodentia > Thryonomyidae > Thryonomys > Thryonomys swinderianus. The sequence goes on from PVIC010020622.1 coordinate 8,280, forward strand.
TTCTGAGAATGTAAAAGGCAGGAACAGATGAACAAACTCTCTGGAAATGACAGCTCTGTTCGTGAGCTCCGAGCTGAAAGGAGCTGAAATTCCAGAGTGCACCCTCACCAAACCAGGAAAACGCCTATAGGTCACCTCCTTCTTTCTCAAGCAAGCTTACATCCATGACCCTATTTTCCTTCATAGCACCTGGGGAGCGGGAGGTAGGGTGCACCGAGCCCCCTACCTTCCTTTACAGAGTAGAAATCACAACTTCAAGTTGTTCTCACATATAGTTACACTGTCCATTGTTCTCAAAATAAGATTAACTAGAAATGCTGACTCCTGTTTATTTCTGATTTACCACTGGCAATGGGGAATTTGGAGAGTCTAAATCGCTATAATTCAAATGCCATTTCCAAATCTGATATTATCCATGAGCTTCGAGTTAATTAAATTTTTCAATATTCCATCTCCCTGCTCATTCTCTCTTGAGTGGAATTATTAAGCAGAAGTGACTGAACTCATTTTCAAAGCCTTCACTGGAGTTCCTACTATAATATGTATCAATGGAGCTAAGGAAAGATGAGAATTCAAGGCTCCGTGGAGTCTAACCAGGAGACAGACTGCAGAGAGACACTACTTCCAGGTGCCTGAGAGAAATAAGAACCAGTCAGACATAGGAGAAGAGGAGGGTGACGGGGCTGGGCGGCTCAGTGGGTTCTAGGAATCTGCAAGGCGTGGGGGCATGAAAAGCTTTGGCAGAGGATCATTAACACAAGAAAATGGGGTCAAATGCATACTCCCAACAGCTGCCAGTCACCGTGCGAGTGGGCAAAATTCACAACTGATTGAATATAATTCCTCTGAATAACGAAATGCAGCCGACCCTTTTTGTAGGTAACATTTCTGGCCACACACAGGCCGCTGCAGAAGTGAACCACAGCAAGACAGCTAGTTTGAAATGGCTTGGAAATGCAGGTATTGCTGGGAGCTTGGGCTCCCCACCCAGACTGAGTTTGCAGCTTTTCCTATGAGGAGCAACCAGTCTCTTCCATTCCTCTCCTGAGCCCCTCCACACTGAGGTAATCACTTCTGAACCGGTCTCCATGTCAACAAGAGGGGGTGTGCCCAAGCGATGAGATTTATTCCGGTCAAATCAGGACACATCTATCCTAAGTGGGGAAGTCAACTTGCAACAACCATCTTGAAGAGTGAGACAAAGAACAGAGCCAAGGAAAGGTCCTAAAATTACAGTGAGAGGCCAATTTTACTAGCTGGCTTTAATCAGAAGAAGGAGAAGGAAATGAAATGTTCATTTCAGAATCCACTCTTGCTTAACTGTTATTTTGTAGAACGCAAGTAATATTTTAATTATTTCAACCCCACATCATAACAGCTATCAAGGGAATAGAGACAAAATAGAATAAACAGGAGCTTATTAAATACATAATTAATGTGCACTAAAATTAGCATACATGAATATGAGTCAGCTGGGACTATTATAAAGCATGCAGCTCACATGTTATCAGTTGATTAAATTTGTTATCTACAATGGCTTCGAAACCAACCAGGACACCTCCACGGGGTGAGAGAGCCTTGTTGAAGAGATGGTTCCTTGATGGGCCAAATCAAGATCTTGTCAAAGATCATGGCCAAGCCACAGGAACTCATGGTGACTGGAATTTCTACCTAATGACATAATAAGCCTTTGACTCGCAGGAAAGGGGGCAGGGTCGTCCTCTGTGTGGCTTCTCCAGGGACGGAAGAGGGACCGAATGTGTATCACATCCCAACCTTGCCCACAGTAGAGCCACCTGGCTAACCAGCAGCAGGGATGAAATCCAGCAGAAAGGACACCCGACCCTGTCTCTGCCCTGCGTTCTGGAAGGCAGCACTGTGCCACAACTGCCCCTTACTGCTGGTGGCCTCATTCACTAGTGGGAAGCAGGACCAAAGTCTGGCATCCGCTCAGTGACCTTGACCCTTCCTCCTTCCCTCTGCACTCCTTGGCCAAGCCCCTCATTCAGACAGAAACACTGGCAACCAGCGAACCAGACTGGGGATAAATGGCAACTCTTACTGTCTGTGGTGCTGGAGATCCGAGCCAGGGCCTCACACATGCTTGGGAAGCACTCTGCCATTGAGCTACACTCTACTACATCTTCAGGTTTCCCAAGTTCCTCAGGCTAGAGCAAAAATCACACTCCTGCTCTGAAGGTTGTCTTTACTGTCCTGACTTCTTGTGCTGATCAAGTCCTTCCATGCTGCATTGTATATAAATCTCAATAAATAGGTCACAGATGTGTAAATAGTTTATCTGTTCTCTGGTATGAGAAACTGAAGATGTTAATGAGCTCTAGAATATATGATGGATATTGTGAAATAGAAAATATTCAAAGGGAAATGGGGTGGAGGGGTAAGTAATGAGGGGTAAAGAAAATCTGTGATGGTAATAAAAAAGGGAAACAGCTTATGTATTGGGGGAGTGTGGGGTGGGTAGGAGAATGGGGAAAAAATGAGAATTAGATTGTGTCATATACTGGTACAAATTCCCAAAGAAAACCTAACTCCACTGTCAGACTGAAGTTCTTTCAGTGCAAGGCCTCTGTTTTATTCTCTTTAATAACGTCAGGGAATCCCGTCTGTCATGGCAGCCACTAACCACGTGTCATTATTAAGCCCAAGAAAAGCAGCTAGCTTCGATAAGAAAATGAGTGATTTTGTTTAATTTTAATTAAGCTAAATTTAAAAACCAAAGATATGTAAAATATTTTTCTATTATACATAAGGGTATTTTGGGGATGGGACTACTTTTTTGTCTTGGAACTGGAACACAGGGCCTTTTTACTAAGCTACATTTCCAGCCATTTTGTTTTATTTTGTTTTGTTTTATGATAGCTTCTTGCTAAGTTACTAAATTGCCCAGGCTGGGTTCAAACTCAATCCTCTCCTGCCTCAACCTCTTAAAGTTCTGGATTACAGATGTGTGCCACCATATCTGGCTACTACAGTCCATTTTAACTTTTAAATTTTAAAAACTACATTAACATAGGTCAAAAATGGAAAATTCATTGGATTTCAGAGAGTGTAATAGATCTCAATTTTTACAATATTGATTCTATGTTGAAATGATAAAATTGTGGCTATATTAGGTTAGATAAAAATGTATTTTTAAAATTAATTTCATCTACTCTTCACCTTTTTTCTGCACAGTTATAGGAAGTTTAAAATTCCACACTGGGTTGTCACTGTTGGCTAGAGGAAACACAAAGGCTTCACAAGGAAGATCTAGAAAGTATTGCTGGGCAGGTGGATTGGCTGTAAAAAAATAGACTCCTTCCTCCACTCTCATCTGATTTTCTGTTTTCATTATAACCAGAGGGAGTCATTTTTCAGGCAGTTGAACAGAAATATGGTCTGTGTTCAGGAAACAAAATGAAGAAAATTGAAAACACTAGAATAAACTCAGTTGTGCCAACTAATTAATAAACTCCTCTCTTGGAAACTGATAAAAGTGCCATAGAACACTCAGTTGTAAAACAGGAAAGGAATTTTGATATCTAGACTCTAAGAAAGTTTTTCAGTCTTATTAAGCAGCAAACGCAGCTCTGTTCTTCCTGGTGGCCAAGGAACTAAAAAGAAAATGTCTACACAGTGGGATATGATGCTATGTGCTTATAATCCCAGCACTCTGGGAAGCTGAGGCAGAAAGATCATGAGTTAGAGCCCAGAGTGGGCAACTTAGTAATTTAATGAGACCCTATCTCAAAATAAAAATTTAAAAAAGAGCTGGGGATATAGCTCAGTATGAATTCCCTGGGTTCAGTTTCTAGTAAGACATGCATGTGCTCGCACATGCATACATACATACACACACACACATACACAGTACACATAATAAATGACCTGTGTTGTTTCCATAGGGGGCAGTTTTTAAAGGCAACATATTCTTTTTTTTTTTTTTTTTTTTTTCGAGACAGGGTCTCGCTTTGTAGTTCAGGCTGGCCCTGAGCTCACTATGTAGCCCAGGCAAGCCTCGAACTCAGCAGTCCTCCTGTCTCTGCCTCCCGAGTGCTGGGATGACAGGCGTGAGCCACCACGCCCGGCTAGGCAACATATTCTAAAATAAATGTCCTATTTAAGGGCCACTGAGTGGTAAACTGGGCGATGTTTCTAGCAAAAAAAAAAAAAACTGACAATAAAAGTTGCAGCTATTTTCATGACAGTAAATGCCTCCCTTTCCAAACTTGAATTGACACAGAAACAGGACCTGCGGTGCAGCCTGGGGTTTGGTGGGGGGAGGGGCAGGACCCACCTGCGGCTGACACTGAACACGGAGAGGAGAGGGTGATGAACTGGTCTGCCCACCCTTGGAGCTGCTCTTTCCATTCCTGACACTGGATGTGACGTCACTCGGGACCCACTGTACCTTTCCCCAGGCCTCTGGGTCCACCACTCAAGAAAGAGAGAATAGACTCCAACTAATGTGAGACAGAGTGACAGCATGACAAGGCAACTGCAGAGCACCTGTCCTTTATTTTACAAAATAAAACATACTTGTGACTGAGAGCAGCCACCTCACCTGTCTTCCTGAAACAGAACTCCAGGAAGGCAAGTCAGCGAGGTTCTTCGTGGCAAATGACTTGTGGGGTTTCACTTCCTGCCAAGGGTCTAGGGTGGTGCTGTCCTATAGAACTTTCTACAATCAGGGGAATGTGCCAGGAATGGTACCACCAGCAACCTGGGGCCCCTGGGCACCTGATACGTGGCCAAGAGCAGCTGAGAAGCTCAGTTCCACATTTTCTCCACTAGTGATGAAGTTGAAACTCAAGAGGGTGCCATATTGGACAGCAGAGGTCTACTCAGCCTCCCTAAGACCCTGTTCCAGCCAATATCTAACAGGCCGTGGTAGCAAAACAACTGGAAGTTACCAGAAACTTGGAGTCCTAATACTAAAATGTATTCAAACTTTTCTTGGTTTACATTTTTCTACTTGAATTTACATTATAATTAGAGGAATGATATAATGGAGCAAATGTGGAAATGAGTCTTGATTTTGAACCCTAACCCTCATTCAGTCTTAGACTGTGGCGTGACTGTCGTTTCCTGCCCGAGATCTGAAGTCCAGAGTATCTAGGATAACAGGGACTCTGGAAGTTGCCCACCATGTTTACTGAGTGTCACGCAGACATCCCAGATTTGGGACGTCCTCCTAACGATGTCCTCACTGTTCTCACACTCACATCCAATGGTGGGATTTGGAAGTGTACTCAGAGCTTCTCCTACAATGTGTACCCAGGAACACGATGTGTTGAGCAAAATGTCATCCGAGCGGGAGTCTGTGCTAATTATAATGTCAGGCTTCCCACTGAGACACAGATAATTAAAGGAGAATGTTACAGTGTTTTCAAACTCGTGGAGCAAATGAGAAGCGTCTTCAAATAACCTGGCAGAGATGAAGATTAAGGCGCTCTGGGACATCCTCACTTAAGACCACCGTTTTGAGATCCCTGAGTATCAAAGCGAGGTGTGGCCGGAAGTAGGAGGGAACTGAGGGGTGGGAAAGAGGAGGAAGTAGAAGGGGTTCATGTTTTTCAGGGCCTCTGAGCTCAACCTTAACAGCAGGCAGCACAGCAGGTGGTCCTGCATAATAAAAATGAACTTTATGGTTGGATCCTGTCTCCCTTCAAGGGTGGGAAAACTATGACTCTCAGGCTCATTTGAAGGCCCCCAGCTAGTAAAACATCTGTTGGCTGTGAACCGAAGCCCTGGCCTTTCTGACTCTTGAGGTGTTTAACCCCCATACTTCTGCAGAGCACCCATGGCACCTGGCTCACATAGAGACAGGCTTTGTGCCCAAGTTTCCCAGCCCAAGTCTCATGCTGTCCAAAGCCTAGTGCTTCCGGAGTGAAATGCCAGTGCGGTGTCGCAGATACTGACATTCACTGTGGCAAGGCCCCCAAAGCAAGAAGCAGTCACTCAACTTTGCTGTAACCAGCGCTGGAAAAACTTCATGACCCATGAGAAGGAAGGTAAACAGAGCTCACCAGGGCAAGAGGCAGCTACACTCCACCAGAAGCAAGTGGCCTGGGGCTCGATCTCTGAGCCTTTTGGACTCAGTTTCTCAATTTTATTTTACAGCAAGCATAGTTGGAAAATATGCAATGTACTTTACCAATGTCAGTTCTTAAAATACAAAATGAGGTCACAAAAATCTCTATCACCAATGGAATACTCTGCATGCTGTCTGGACTTCAGAGGACCCCCCAAGTGGCAGCTTTCAGTATTATGAGTGTTGTTTATTGTTGTGAAGAATTCGGAGCTTTGCATGACACTGCCACTGAGCCTGGGTCCCCAGGTCCAGAGGATGCCATCCAGGTTTTGAAACAGAGTGATGTGTAGTAGAAGCAGCCACATCCATTTTTCCCCAAGAAGCTCCTTATCTAATGACAGCATTTTGTATGCAGTCCCAGGAAAGTGAAGAGTTACTACATTTTGTTTGGTTTTGTTTTGTTTTTGTAGATACTGGCTCCTGATCTTGTCCTTCCTGCTGCATCCTGAAGCCGTCTGGCACCACACACAGCCCACACCAGGACAAGTTGGATACCCAGGCCCATACCACTAACGCCAGTAGCAGCCACCACCTCCTGCCTGACTCAATTGTCCCCTGAATTATCTGCATCTTAATACATCATTCCATACAGAGTCCAAACCCAAAAATAGCCAAAAACCATAGGAAAAGCAGGGCTCCTAGGCATCCCAAAATCAAGCCCTGTAGTACTGAGTTTAGAGGTATCTCCTATAAAGATAGAGGCCAGTGACATGGAAAATGAAGGGAGAAGTTTAAGAAAGCAAAAACTGGCTTCAAAAAGTTAAGAGGCTGGCGTGAGACTCAGCCAATTCCACTCTAACATATGTACACAGGAGACACATCCCCCACAAAAGCAGCTGTGGTTATATTCACAACAGGCAAAGGGCAGAAAAGAAGTGTTAAGTGGGTAAGTCAAATGTGTGCACCTGTACAGTGGAATATTGTCTGGCAAACAGATGAATCTTGGAAATACCATGCTAGCTCATAGCAGAGGCTGTGTGGTATATGTGCCACGCATGTGCAAGCAGAGACAAGAGGAATCCACACAGATGAAAAGGGAGAGTGGTTCAGGAGCTAGAGTGGGGGGACACAGAGTGACTACTAATGGGCGCCAGGCTGTGTCATTTGGAAATGAGGTAGCGATGATGACTGTACATCCCATGAATATACTAAAGCCACTGAACTGTCCACTTTGAAAGAGTGGCTGAAATGCTATTATGACTTATACTCCAACTTTTCTTTTCCTTTTAAGTCAGGATCTTGTTATGCAGTTCCAGCTGGCCTTGAACTCACAATGCCTCAGAACCTCTCCCTCCCCCCCAATGCTGGGATTACAGGGCTGCACCACTGCGCCTGGCCGAACTGTTAAAAAAAAGACTTAACAGGGACTGGAGGGTTAGCTCAGTGGTTCTGGCGCCTGCCTCGCAAGCGCAAGGTCCTGAGTTCGATCCCCAGTAACCACATACAATGCTGGGCATGGAGACTCACGCCCACCAACAATCAACACCACATACCACAATGCTGGACATGGTGGCTCATGCCTGTAATCCCAGCATTCGGGAGGCAGAGGCAGGAGGATTGCTGAGTTTGAGGCTTGCCTGGGCTACATAGTGAGCTCAGAGCCAGCCTGAACTACAAAGCGAGACCCTGTCTCAAAAAAAAAAAAAAAAAAAAGACTTAACAGGAAAACTCCCTCAGCATGGGAGGCAACTGATGAAACTTCAAGTGACTGGCAGAGCTTGGCACAGGACAGAAGCACTCCCCAAGGGAGTTGTCGAGGACAGAGAAAGTGGTTGGGAGAGAAAGAACACGGGTGAGCAGCATAGGCAGAGTGTCACTGACACCCACAGATTGTCTCTGGCACAAAGCAATAACGTACTCTCATACTTTGGGGGGGGGGGGTTACAGGTTGGGGGAGGGGAGGTCTGAAGAAATGGAGGCCTCCTTCCAAAAATCTTTTTTATCTGATCACAAGTACATATTTATTATAGGAAGGTTAAGTTATAAGTCCCACAAAAACATGAAGAAAATACAAATTGGTCTTCATTCCATCACCCAGCAATAACCAACCACTGTTAATATTTTGGTGTCTAAATCTGTGTTTTTGTTGCCTAAACAAAATCACTTCTGACTGAAACCTCGAGCGTTTCTTTTGAAACCATTATTAGAAAACATCAGCACTGACAAGCCCAATAATTAAAATCAACTGCCGTGCTGTCCCTGAGATATAAACATGGCTCCAGGTCTCTCTGTGCTCCTGCAACAGCCAGGAAAATGAACTTGGCTGTTGACTCTACGGAGAAGAAAATGAAAAGTGTGTGATTCACTCAGCCTCCGTGTCTGCGGATCTTCATAAATAATCTCAAACATTCATCAAGACCTGCATGAGTCAGACTCCCACCTTTGGCCCACCTGGCAGCCAACGCAGAAAAAGAACAAGTCATCTAACTTGAGAACAGCTGCTCTCCTAGAACAGAAGGTGGGACCAAAGGCACTTGTCACTCCAGACTCTCTGGTCTACACTAGGTACAGAACAGAGCAGAGATTCAGAGTGAGTTATGACCTTGGATCCAAAACACAACATGGCATTGACCTTCTGGCAAGAAGCTCCCTCTACCAGGGAGAAACAAATATGTTTAAATAATCACAACTCAGAGTGATAACTATGACAAGAGGAGATTGGTGCAGCAAGTTGTTGCAAAGGAAAATAAATGAAATTCTAGGGCTGGGTTCTATGCCCAGCACACACACACGCAAATTAAAAAACAGAATGAAATTCATAATGTACTATTTATATTACGCTTCACAGAATCATCCCATATTTACGCTGGGAGGAGCCAGGGTGATAAATTACTAGCGACTCTGTGTTTTCAACTGAAGAGACATTTAAATGAGATAATCTGTAGAATACCTTCATGCTTAAAGTTAACTTTCTCACCTACAAAGGTCTGTACTGTTCAGACCATCAACCACACAAGAAATAAGATTAATAGGAACTCAATTGCTTTTTGATTTTTTTTTTTTTTTGAGACAGGATCTCGCTTTGTAGTTCAGGCTGGCCCTCAGCTCACTATGTAGTCCAGGTAAGCCTTGAACTCAGCAATCCTCCTGCCTCTGCCTCCCGAGTGCTGGGATTACAAGCGTGAGCCACCACTCCCGGCTGCTTTTTGATTTTTAATTCCACTTAAACATAAAGACAGAGCTAGTTTCCTAAGGTCCAGGAATCCTTCAAGGCTTGTGGCCCTGAGGTTCCCTTGATACCACAGGAAAAGCACTATCAATGACACTGTGCTTGCGTAGAAAACATGATGCTCCCCCCACCTCATTTTCCGGTGGCTAGACAGTGCCCATGCTTATAATGGATGCACAGAGGCAGCGGCTGGGGAAGAGCTTGGAAGGAACATGTAGCAGCGTCTCCTTGCTGGGCACACACCAGGGGGATCCCATCTGCTGGCCTCTGCCCCTCATCAACACTTCCCTCTAACTCATACACACTACCTGCACAACTATTACAGTTTTCTTCCTCTAACCTGGGGATTAATTCCAGTTTGAAGGATGTGGACAATCTTCACAGGGCTAAAACCCCTAAGTCTGCCTGTAACATGCTACATCACTAGGATCTAAATCAGTGATGGTGAACCTTTGAGAGCTTTCAGTGATACACACAGCCCACTGCAGCACATTGCTATAGGTTCGCCACCATCGATTTCAATGTTTGGGTCTGCCTCAAATTCCCACGTGGAAACCTGCACCCCAAGGTGATGGAGTTAGGAGATAGCCCTGTGAGGAGTTCATTAGATCTTGAAGGGGGAGCCCTTGGGAATGGGGTGAATGCCTTTAAAAAGAGGCCTCAGAGATCTCACCCTTTCTCTGCCACTTGCAGACGCAATAGGAACAGAATAGGAGAAATAAATTTTTATGGCTTCTATGCCACCCAGTCTATGGTACTTTGGTACATCTGCCTGAAAGAACAAAGACAGAAGGACAACGCTGTCCTGGGCGTGGGTGCTCAGCTTCTCAGTGCCTGGAAAGAGACCATGAAGCACAGGGTGGAACTCATCTGTCCCTCCACACCTGTACTGCATTATTCACCCTGGTGTCCTCCCTTAACATGAGTGACATAGCTGTGGCCTCATACCTGAGAAACCCCCGGGAGCCAAAAGACTCATTATCAAGCTTTCCCTTTTCCTTCCACATTGAAAGAAAAGTTAAACAAAACGTCATCCACAGGACATGAAAAATTGAATCAGCAAAGACAAAAAGAAAAACCTTCAAAAACCAATTATCTCTTAAGTCATTGTGAACAGTCTATTTTAAAGCCCACAGTCTCAGGGAATGTCAAAGTGCTAGTTAAATTTTTAATAAACTATAAAGGATGGTGTTAAAGAAGAGACCTTTTCAAAGACAAGCTGGCTACCCAAAGTCGTCATCAAAGGGCACAGCGCTGCTAAGTTGGCTATGCGTGAATTTCCGTCTCTTTAGAGGAAGTAGAAACTGACAACTCAAGGAAGGGCCACAACAGGTCAGAGTCCCATTCTTCTCGATTTAGAGCCTGAGGATTTTATCACTGCCATGGGATTAGGTACCAATCATGTGCCGATGATTCACAAATGTATACAGCCCTAGCCAGACACTCCTCAGCTCCAAACCTGTGACCCCAGCTGCCGAGTCAGTATCTCCACTACGAAGTCTAGCAGCAACCAAACCTCATGATCTAAGATGAAATCCCAAAATTCCCCTAAAACCAGCCCCAGATCATCTGAAAGCAGCCCCACCCTTGCAGCGGTCAGCTCTGAGACATCCAGGTCCATTCTGGTTCCTCTCTTCCTCTCACACCTTCCGTCCAACCTGTAAGTAGAGCCCACTGGCCCCACCTTTGATGGAGACCCAGGTGGTCCCTTCTCACCACGTTGACCTCATCCATCCTGGCCTGACCCACCAGTATCTTATGGGCTGGAAGAGACAGCAGAGCTCTTATCTTCCAAGGTGTTTTTAAAGACCTTGGCAGTGAACATGGCCAGACCCTCCTACCAAGGCAAATCAACTTTGGTCCCCTGTGTACACTGCAGTCCTTGCCACACGAAACTTCCACTCAAGATGTGCTGAATGGGAATCTCTAGAAAACCAACCAAAAAAGTTTACTTATAACCCAAAGAGAAAGAGCCAAGAGGGAAATGAGAGAGAAACAGACCATGAAAAAATTTGGGGAAAACAACCTAAATATGACCACAACTTCTCATCCAGGGGAATAGATGAGTTTTTAAAGTAGGTGGACATGCCACGTTTTCAGCAGAGTTAATGTACCTTGGAATATATATTCTGAATTAGAATTTTCAGCCTACAAAAACAACTATAATTATCTTTGCTACATCAGTTAGTTTTGCATTGCTGAGACAACCTCCCTAATATATACAACTCAAAGAAGAAGGATTTTGGGGGCTCACAGTTCCAGAGCTTTCAGTCCATGGTCAGCTGGCTACAAGGCAGAAAGAAATATGGTGGCAGAAAGGCCTGGAAATGGAAGTGACTCTCCTCATAGCAAGCAGACCAGAGAGGGGAGAGAGAGGCAGGAGAGAGAGACAGGAGTGGCTGGGACAGGACAGAGCCTTCTAGGTCATGCCCTCAGTGAGCCACCTGCTCCAACCAGACCCCACTTCCAAAGAGCACCTTCAGCTATGAACTAATCCCTGGACTAATCCATTGACAAGATCAGCACCTCCAAGACCCAATCACCTTGTGAAGTCCCATCTGCTAACACAAGATCCTTTGGGGGAACATTTTAGTTCCAAGGCGTAACAACAAGCAAAACTACAGCAAGTTTCACGGAGGAATAAACTTAGCTTGGCCTTGTCCTTTGTATGATATTAAGGCCAGAAATGGATGGAATAACATCCAGATGAACTTTTAAGAGAAAAATGTGGTGACTTGAAAGCTTTGCCTTACCACATACTCCACCCATAACAGAGTGACAGATGAGCACTGAAAACTCCACAGAAACTCAGAAAAAATAAAGTACTCAGGAACATTCCCTGGGGGAGGCAGCTGCTCAGGCTTCAGTCTTAGAACAATCAAAGCAGGATCAGAGTGTTTCAGGACTGAATGAAGGCAGAAGCCACCCCGGCTGGAAAGGCAGGGAATGGTGCTGCCCATTCTGATAGGGGTGGCTTCTGTGTGTCAAATGCTTATCGGGTCAAGGGCTGCACCAAAACCGGTAGGTACATTAAGCCTCTTGTCTAATATTCAAAATAAGCTTGTGATAGCATTACTCTCTTTGAACATATGACAGACCCAAGGTTCAGGAAGTTCAACTTTCTAAGATAAACTCACTAGCAAAGGGCAGAGCCAGAATTCCAATATGGAGCCCAAGGAGCCTAGGTCCCTCCACCTACTTATTTTTATAATATCTTTATTTTGTATATTTACCTGCATTTTATAATTGCTCTGAAAACATATAGTTTTTGAAATAAAACATCAGTAAATCTTTCTCCCCATTTAAAATCAACCCAAAGACATACAACACACTAATTCACAATGCTAAACAGGAAACGATGGGTAAGGATCTTTCAGAAAGATGCTCCCATAGAGAAGGCAAGAAAGTCAGTATTTTAAAAATTATGAAAGCACCTCCACCAGTGGGATAACATAACAGTCACAAAATTATGCTCCAATAATTTAGTACCAAATATGTACAGACAGAAATTCCTAGGTGGGAACAGCGGGAGCTGTTAAAAGTAAAGAGAATGTGACATTTTAACCTACAGGGATCAGTCTACATTGAGTCACTCAAAACATAAATTTCACCTGCACCACCAGCCCTGCCCTTTCTCTGGCCAGACTCTGGTACTAACTGGAGGCCGAGAGCTCACGTGCTCACCTGGGATGTTGTGTATGGTGATGGCCAGGATGAGCAGTGTGATTCTCCTCCAGCTGCTTCCGCCAGGCTGCGCCAGCTGCCCTCGAGAAGGTGCCAGGGGAGCAGGGCTGTCTAGGGGGCTGCCAGCAGCCACCTTCCTCCGCTGGTACGCCTCGCCGTTCTCACTCTTGTCTGAGCAGAAAAAGAGGGAAAGGAAGAAAGAGTTTGACAAGGCACATACTGACCCTAGGGCAAGGAGTAGCAAGGGGAAGCTTTCAAAACCTGGGACACCCTGCTTTAACCAAGGGTTCATTCATTCTCCCAGAGGCGCTTACCCACCAAACATCAGTTAAACAGATACTCAGCATCCAGTACCTAGGGACAGTACTACGAAGGACAAAAGGATGTAAATGTAGTGTCTCTACCCATGCATGGTGGTGTGAGCCTTTAATCCCGGTACTCTAGGAGGCTGAAGCAGAATCATAGGTTTGAGTCACCGCCAGGGCTATTTTGTGACTTAGTGATACAATCTCAAAAACCAACCAAACAAACAAAACTAACAAAGGGCTGGAGATATAGCTCAGTGAAAAGCACCTGGATCCAATTCCAGGACAAAGGAAAGGAAAGGGGAAAGGGGAACGGAGAAAAAGGGAAAAGGGGAAAAAGGGGACGGGGGAAGGGAATGGAAGGGAAGAGAAGGGAGGGGAGGGGACGGGAAGAGAGGGGAAGGGGAGAGGAGGGGAAGGGGAGAGGAGGGGAAGGAGCACTTCCATGCACATGAGGTGGGAAGTGGTTTTGTACTTTTTTGTGTGTATGGCAGTACAAGAGTATGAAGCCAGGGTCTTCCCACTGACCTATATCCCTGGATTTTTACTTATTTTTTCTCCCCGTACTTATTTAGAAAAAAAATTTTTGGGGGGGTGGAGATAAAGTCATTAAATACTCCAGGCTGGGCTTGAATTTGTGGTCCTCCTGCCTCAGCCTCCTAGAGTACTGGGATTACGAGCATGAACCACCACACATGGCTTGCTTTGTACATTTTTAAATTAATGATACATGCACAGGTGTCAGGCTGTCTCGGGCTATAGAGGCTGCCAGGAAACTGACTAAACACCGGGGATTTCAAGCCCTGAGTGCTAGGGACACAAACAGGGCAGTTCCCCATGTAGCCCGGGCCAGGGCACTCAGCTTTGTCCTGGGCCTGCAGTAAGCACTGTAGGTTCCTTGGGCTCCCTCTAAGCCCATAGCCCTGACTTGGCTGTTCTCCATGGGAGCTGACAGGAACAAGAACAACAAAAATCTCTGCCTAGCAGGTTTTATAACCCCAGGGAGGAGAGACAGGGAAGACAAACAGTTCCTCTACACCTACAGCGCAGAATGCATGTTCTCTACCAAGCATTGAGAGCAGCACCAATCTTCCCGAGTGTCACCAAAGCACTGGAGCCCACATCCTGGGCAGGCGAGACCTGCAGAGCTGAGAAGAGCGTGGGGCCACCAGACGAGTGCCACCCAGAGCAAAGAAACGAGCCAGGCCTCTGGGTGCCAACAAGCGGAAACTGAATGGTAGGGCTGGATGCACTGCGAGAGGGAGATAAGCCACCATTTGGTAACAGCCACTAATAAGCCCACAACCACAATGTGGGCCTCAGCAAAGCAAGGTAGAGAGGGCATTTAAAAGGCCTGATGTGGTAGATGTCAGACACAGAGACGGAAACAACTGCAAGACAGGCTTGGAGTTGATGCTGGAATCTTCTCCCCGACTCAGCTTCGATCCTTACAAAGGCCCCTGAGCAGAGACCAATCTCCTTTACCAAACGAGGAAACTGAGGACCAGAGACACACAGCAAGATCAGGTCACACAGCCAATGCACAGCGGATTCAGAGGTCAGCGCAGGTGTCTTCCCTCCATCAGCCACTGCCTTAGCAGGACTCTGAGGCTGGTTGAGGGTGGCGTGGGGACAGCCACCAAGAAGCCATCTGCTCACCAAGAAGGGCATGTGGGAGTTGACAGTGGGGTAAGATAGGTGAGGAAAGCAGAGGGGCATTCAGCAGGAATCTCCTATCTATACTCACTCTCATTCATAGACAAATCAGAAAACACTGCACAGAAATGGCGTTTCTTGTCTCATGTATTCTAGTTACTTCTAACTGGAAAGACAGCCTAAGCAAGAAACATTGACCAACGTCAAGCCAAGTTGTGATTCTTCCAGAAAGGTAGAAACATATTTGTCTTCGAAAAAGAAAATGTTGCCCATGATACAATATTTAGAATTGAGCATCGAAGAAAGGGGACATGGGGGCTCCACTACCAGACACGACAGTGCCACGCGTGCGGGGAAGCTGAGGACCCAGGAGAACACAGAGGTGTTCCCAGCTCACTCCTCCTGCAGTCTCCCAAGCTGGGGGTGCGGTGCTCCCATTCCCAGCACTCCAGCAGACACAGCTTGGGGAGGGTGGTGAGCAGGCTGCTGCCCGGGAAACCCCACCCCGCCATGACACAGCCTCTGCGCTCCATCCACTTGTGACTCAATTGTTTTGGAACAGCAAGTGCTTTTTCCTTTCTTTCTTTTTTCTTCTTCTTTTTCTTTCCTTTGTGTGTGTGTGTGGGGGGGGTAATCATGCCTACGGTGGGGCTTCACACTGAGCTACATCTCCAAGCCCTTTTAATTTTTTACTTTGAGAAAGGGTCTTGCTAAGTCATTAAGGTGTCCAGGCTGTGCATGAACTTTCCTCCCTGACCCTCCCAAATAGCTGGGATCGGTAAGTAAGCTACCACAAGGAGCCAGTGACTGCTTTTGAACACACAGGGAGAGTCCTAATCCATTCTGCAGCAAAACATACACAGATGGTTTTGAAACCATTTTGTGTCCCTCTGGGCTCAAGGAGCTCAGAGTCATCTTGGAGATAAATGCTGTGTTAACCTTCTCTTTCCTAGTCCATGGGGCCCATCACACGAGGACACAGAGTATCTGTGTCCCTGAGATGATGCACCCGGCTAAATCCAATGGGCCCAGTGATGGAGTCTTAGGCCTCTGATGAACAAGATGATGCTAATTAACAGATCATGAGGCAGCTAAGATGATATCCCCAGGATGTCCTTGGAGATGCCATGGTTGGATCAGCACAAGCAGGAAAATCTGTATCTCCCAGATGCAGACCATTCAAATGGCTGGAATAACATTTTTTAAACTTCTGTTATAAAGCATGCAATGAAGAAGAGTCTACCAATCATCCCTATCCATCCTATCCAGAATGATCCAATGAGAGACATCTCTGGAGGGGTGTAATCTTCTAAATACAAAAGCTTATTCCCCCACTGCCCTAACACCTTCTTCTGGTTTGTGCCATCTTTTTCTTTCTGTTGACATGGACTTGCATGCCCTGAGCACACCCTCATACTAACTGCAGTAAACGTAACTGCTTTTTCTCTTTTCACCACCCAGTATACACTTGCAATTCTTTTCTCACAGTACACAAGAACATGGAATCGATCTCTTGATGTCTCACCCACAATGCTAATAGTAGGCAGCATTGACCTTGGTCCCCAGAGGAACCAAAGTGCTGGAGACCTCCTTAGGAGCCATGTGGACATGCAAGACAAAGCTAGGATGGATCTCCTCAACCTAGCAGAAGACCCCTCAGCCGGCAGGTGTTACAAACTAAAGTCCCTGGCTATCTCTAAATCTGATTCCCGTAACTTCAACTTTCTATAGAGCTGTAAAACTACAACTATCTTAAAGAGAATTTTCCAAAACAAAAAGAGATACCCCCACACCCCTAACATGGTTGCATTCATTGTCTGCTCCCCATCCAGGTCATGTATGGTGCTGCTTTGGATCTGTGCAGCCAGCCTGGCATTGCTGTACAGAAAACTAACAAAGGAAGCCAAGGACAGCTGCTTCATTTAAACTATAACCATATCTTAGACATTTCTTAGTCTCTGTGACTCTAATTTTTTTTTTTTTTTGAGACAGGGTCTCGCTTTGCAGTTCAGGCTGGCCTTGAGCTCACTATGTAGCCCAGGCAAGCCTCAAACTCAACAATCCTCCTGTCTCTGCCTCCCAAAGAGTGCTGAGATTACAGGCATGAGCCACCATGCCCAGCATTCTATGTGGTTACCGGGATCGAACTCAGGACCTTGCGCTTGCGAGGCAGGCGCCGGAACCTCTGAGCTAAAGCTCCGGCCCCTATGACTCTAATTTTTAATGCCCCTGTAATATTTTCCTTAATTCTGCATCTATTATTTGCAAAATCATTTCTTTTCACATTCAAATTTAGTTTGTTTTTTTTCTTTTCCAGCTGCTAAAAACTGCAGTGTCCTCTCTTGCCACATGGGGACAGACTCTTTCCACTGCCTCCTCCCATCAGAGTGGGCACCACCCTGGGAAAGGACCCTTCTCCAAGACATGACACACCAGTTCTTTTTGGATAGCTTCATGAACTATATATGTCACTGGGTGTGTAAGAGGAGGTGGGGTCTACTCTAGGAAATGGGGAACAGGGGAGGATTCTCATTGCGGATAGAATCTCTGAAGTTATTACAGAGAATCCCTGCACAAAGACCCTTAATCCTTCTGTGTGTCAGGTTGTCACTAACTGCAGGCCAGCAGTTGATTTCCTAAAACTGAAACCACAGTGGACCTGTGTCTTGTGTGCACTTTACAAATGCAAATAAAATACAGAAAATCCCCTTAATTTGTCCCTTGTGATTTTTCTACTTTTCACTGCCTCTTCAAACTAATTTTGGCCTCAATTTTCCAAAACATGGAGGCTTCACCTGAAATGGAAAGAAAAAAAAACAAAAGTTGATTCTGGGATTTTGATCTCCTAGAAGTCTGAGCTCCAGGGTTTTAAAGGAAAAGGGATTTTTCAAGAGGGTGATTTTTTTTTTTTAACCTCATTTACACTGATTTAAGCACTGTTTTTAGAACCACTGGGCACTTGAGCTATGGCACAACTGTTAGCACTGCGAAGGCAAGTCCACTGCAGTGTATAAAACAAATGCAGTGTATTATTTGATGAGAGAAAAAGGGATGGGAAGATGCCGCTGACATCCTTCTGCAGAGAACTGCTTGCTTCTCTGAGACTTCCCCACCCACTCTGCAGACACCACGGCTCCTCCAGAACCCTTGAAACCACCAACAAATACTTGCAAATGTAAGATCCCGGCACAAAGCCAGCAGTGGGACCCCTTCCCATCTCATCAGTGTGACACATGCCATGGGTTTCAGTGGCTGAGCAGGGCCAGGCTGGGCACAATCCGTCTATCTCGCCACCAGGTAAAGTCCCCACGTAGAACGTACCTGTCAGGAACCTTGTGTCTAGTCACAAAAGCATGAAGGCATGCCTGGGGAAACCTACAGATGTGCAGAAGAGTAAGTCACCCCTAACTCTTACCACTTACAAAATAGTAACTGAGGTCAGCACTTTTCTTTCTGCACTTTCTTTTGTGGTTTCACACAGCTGAGATCACCTATTACACAATAGTCGCCTGCTTTTCAGTCCCACTAAACACACCACATGAGTAAATATCCTTTGAGGCATTTCAAACAACACAAATATTACTTTACAGTCTCAAACCACTGTACACTTAGGCTTTTTCTAAATATTTTTCTTACAAATACCACTGTAAAACTTTTAACTTATTGCCAAAAAAAAAAAAACACATTAATTTGGACAGAGTCTCTGGAAGTGGAATTGCTGATCGAAGAGCTTTTGTGCTTTTGTAGAAGGACCTACCAATGAGCAAAGTTTTTGAAGTTCTCACCAGCCAGTCAGTTCTGGGTATTTCAAAATAAAAGTAAATGCATTCATTAATGGGGAGAATGATATTCCCCTTGTATTTCTCTGACCCCAGTAAAGTTTAACAGTTTATAGAGTTTTAGGCTTATTCGCTTTTCTTATATAAAATGCTCTTGGCCCAAGTGAGGCCTCTTTTAAATCAGGCTAATGTGATTAGCTAATTCCTTACAGATGGGTAATTTTTCTGAGATCCACTTATGTGTGTCAGTGACTAATGAGAACTTGCTGGCAGCAGCAGGTATTGTTACACAATCAGACAGATGCATCCAAATGGCCAAGCTGGACTTTCAGCTTCCATGTTTTCATTGCTTTTTGAGGTTTCCCAAGATCATATAGTGCATTAGAAAAAAATGCGATTTTCTTCACCTATGACATGATGCAGTATGGTCCCTTAAGCTAATTTTCTCAAGTCATTTTCTCTTTCAATATTGAAACAACACTCTGCTCCAAAGCAGATATGTGTGTCAGTCTTTCTCACTTCTGCAGTTTTCTGTCCCTCCTGTACCACGGGGTTTCTCATAAGCTACACAGCTATAGAAACAGTGAACATAATAGAATCTATTGGAACAGGGCTCTTACTAGAGATGGCAGACATAGTAGCCAGAAAGGGTGTCCAATTAGACATGAACTTCAGATTTTAAACATTGTTTTGCATGGGAGTATAACCCAAATATTGCACAGGATATACAGAAAAAATTGTTAGTGTTTTCAAAATCCAAATTTAATTAGATATGCTGTATTTTACCTGATACCCCTTAGTGTGCCCAATCTAGGGAAAGGGAGTCAAGCAACCTGATTACTCTCCACTGAGAAAACAGCCGCACACTCATCTCTGCCCTGTTGAGGATGCATTGTGTATAGACCTGGGAAGGACAAGATTCCATCGGGACCAGGGAAATTTCATGGGAGGAAAACTGAAGTATTCATTATGCTGACCTTTAGGCAGAGAGGCATGCAGAGCACAAGGAATGTGATCATAAACGTATTTACAATCTTCCTGATTACAATGGATATTTCCACTTATGACTTGAACAATCACAAGCCATGTGACTATCAGAGGTTCCAATTCTGCCTTGGTAAGGAGGCTGGTTTGATGTCATCTCCATCAGTACATGTTTTTCCAGGCACCAGAAGTCATTCAAGGATCACTTTAGATGCTTATGAATAAACACTTGCTTAGCGACAACACAGATACAAATAGATCTGCATAATTGGTAAAAATTAAAAGTACATCAGAAAAAGAGACGGTTTCACTATTAGCTAAAGGTTCCTCATCCATTAAGCAAACCACCCACCCAATGTTCTTCATTCCACATATCTGGGTAAAATGATTTCTACTGTCAGGCAACAGGACCAAAATGTCCAATAATATTAAACATCCACTTACCAGATCAGCTCTTCTGCTTTTCAAAGGTACAAGTCACCATGATGCGAACATGAACTCATTCCTGGTAAATTAATTAGGGTTTAAAAATAAACCCTGGCTGGGACCAAGAAGCACTTCCCTACTTTCCCCTGAATGGGTGTGTTTGGTACGGTGATCTATGGCTCACCATAGTTTCTAGGGGGGTTGTAAGCAAAGGGCATTTGTTTCCCAGCAAACCCCTCAAGGAAGGGTTTGTGGAAGAATATCCTGCTTATAAGAGCATTTCCAAGTCCTCCCAGCCTCCCTCAGGAAGATGACAGCCTCTTACTTAACTCACATCATTGTAAGTTACCAGGTCAAGGAAGAAGTAGGCACGAGTGATTTTACCTTTCAAGGCTCATATGCAACTGCTAATATTGACTTACCTATTCCTCCACACACCTTCTCCATGTGGTGATGCCCCTCTGCACCTGCTCGAGCTCTGAGAACAAGAACTATAGGTGTTGGGCTGTATCTCTGAGTGTGGAGTGAAGACCACCTACAGCAGCATGATGGAGGAGCTCACAAAATGCTGGTTCCTGGGCCTTGCCCCAGAGCTACTACATTGAATCTTTTGTTAAGAGGCTCAGGAGTCTTTGTCATACAAGTTGCACCCTTTACACTTGTCTCAAGATCACTATAACACAGACTAGATTTGAAAATTAACATTTTGGACTGTCCAACAAGTCAGTCCAGATACATACTTCCTCTGTGCCTAGATGCCTTCTGGTCCAGCTATTGCTCACCAGTGAGGTAATAGGAGGGTTTCCACTCACACACCTAAGGATACATGGGAATTTAAGACTAGCAGGTAACAAGTAACTGAATTGCCGTAACAGAAACCATCATAGCCTTATAACCAATAAAAAAATAAATAAAAAAAGAGGATATGCGCTGCCACAGGGAAACAGAAAAGGAAGTCCAACCAAAGCAGAGAAATTGAGAGA
>PVIC010020623.1:5324-29456 GCA_004025085.1 Thryonomys swinderianus
GCTGGCCCTGAGCTCACTATGGTGCCCAGGCAAGCCGCCGCGAACTCAGCAATCCTCCCGTCTCTGCCTCCCGAGTGCTGGGATTACAGGCGTGAGCCACCACGCCCAGCATTATATGTGGTAACCGGGGATCGAACTCAGGTCCTTACGCTTGCGAGGCAGGCGCCGGAACCACTGAGCTAACCCTCCGGCCCTCATTGGTGATTTTTATATCAGTTTGAAATATTTTCTAATTTGTATTATGAGTTCTTCATTGAGTTGTTTAGAACTGTATGTTTTTGGTTCAAAATTCACGGTGATCATATGATATTTTTGTTGATTTCCAACAATTTTACCTGATCACATGTTCTGTAAAATATAATTTGTATGATTTCAATCCTTTGAAATTTGTTAAGATTCATTTATTAGATTTTAAAATGTTCCCTCAATGGTAGTGAATATATATACTCTGTAATTATTTGATGAAATATATCTATATATGTATATATAATATTTATTATATAGATTATATAGGTCATTTGTTAATTTTTCAGATACTTTAAAGGCTTCTTTTAATTACTATTATTACTTTTTTGAGACAGGGTCTCTCTTTGTATTAGTTGAGGCTGGTCCTGAGCTTACTGTGTAGCCCAGGTAAACACTGAACTCACAGAAATCCTCCTGCCTTGCCTCCTAAGTGCTGGGATTACAGGTGTGAGCCACCACACTCGGCACTGTAGTATGTGGCTTCTGGGGATGGAACTCAGAACCTTGTGCTTGGAAGTCAGGCTCTGGAACCACTGAGCTAAGTCCCCAGCCCCTCTTTTAGTTCTTTTTGAGAGAATCTTGCTATGTAGTTCAGGCCTGCCTTGAACTCACTATGTAGCCCAGGATGGCCTCCAACTCACAGCAATCCTCCTGCCTTGGCCTCCCAAGTGCTGAGATTACAGGTATGTGCCACCACACCCAGTTTAAATTGTTTTTGTCTAGTTGTTTAATCAATTGTTGAGAAAAATAAATTAAAATTATGTAACTTTTTTTTTTTTTTTGAGACAGGGTCTCACTTTGTAGTTCAGGCTGGCTCTGAGCTCACTATGTAGCCCAGGCAAGCTTTGAACTCAGCAATCCTCCGGCCTCTGCCTCCTGAGTGCTGGGATGACAGGTGTGAGCTACCACGCCCAGCACTGTGGTATGTGGTATTGATGGCTGGTGGGCATGAGTCTCCACGCCCAGCATTGTATGTGGTTTCTGGGGATCGAACTCAGGACCTTGTGCTTGCGAGGCAGGTGCCGGAACCACTGAGCTAACCCTCGGGCCCCATGATTGGTTTTTATATTTCTTGCCAGTTCTGTCAATTTTTCTTTATACATTTCAAATCTGTATTATTGTTCACACAAATATTAAGTATTATCATATATTTCTGATGAGTGAGGTGAACAATATCTCTAATAATACTTTTTTATTTAAAGCCCTTTCTACCTGATATTAACATAGTTATATCAGTTCTTTTGTATAGGTTTCCCCCCACTTTTTACTAGTATATTTTTGTGATACATAAAAAATATATTCATCTAGGGGATGAATATATCACTTAGATCCTTTTAAATTCCCTTTCTCTCCTCTTCCTCCCATCTCCTTCCATCCTCAAATGCCCCATCTCCACACAGTCTCTCTCCCCATTTCCTGTTATCTTTTTTATTAGTAATTCCATGGTTTATTTTCATCTGAACACATCACTTCTGTTTAAACAGAAGCAAAGTCACCTAAGTTCCCACTCAGAACATTGTGAATCAAAGTCTGCTGTACCCCAAACCCTCACAAAGCAGACCTTTATGACAAAGTAACAGACAGATACATGTATATTATATTAGTCCAGTTTGCGGTCAAGCATTGGTCTTTCAGGTCCAAAGATCTCTGTAACCAGCAAGAGTAATGGAGAAATAAAAAGAATAGGACCCAACTTTTCCTTTTTTTTTTTTGTTTGGTACCAAGGATTGAACTCAGGACCTTGTGCTTGTGACGGAGGTGCTGGAACCATTGAGCTAAGTCCGTTTCCTATTATCTTGCATCAGTGTTTAAATGGCATATACTTCCCCTTATTTTATGTATGTATTTATTTATTTTTTGGTACTGGAGATCAAACTTAGGACTTTGAGCTGATCAGGCAGGCACTGAGCTACTGAGCTACATCCCCCCATATTTTAAAATGTTCGGTGTTTGTATATAGTTTCCTAGTGTGTGCACCTCTTATTAAAGTATGTAATTTGTATGTGTGCACATGCATGTGTGTGAGTCAGTCTAGTCTAATAATTTGTTTTCAGTTGAGGCATTTGGTCAATTTACAGTTAATATGAATTAGCGTGTACTAACTGATGTTTTAAATGTACTATTTCCTTATGCCACCTGTTCTGTCCTCCTTTTTATCATCCTTCCTCTTTTGGATTAGTAACATTAAAGAACTGTTCAGGGGCTGAGGATGTGGCTGAGTGGTAGAACATCTGTTGAGGATGCACAAGAATCTGGATTCAGTCCCCAGAACTCCTCCACACACAATTCATTTGCTGCTCTCATTAATTTCAAACTTTTACCGTTTAAATATTCTTTTGAGGCTGACAGTATAGCTCAATGATAAAACACATGCATGAGGCCCTGAATCTAATCCTTAATACCACCAAATAAAATAATAAAGTTTAGTGGTTACCTTCTTGACTTATCAAAGGTTGTTATCTTTATCTTTTCCCTTCCTCCTCTGTTCTTCATTCCTGCTGTCCTTGTGAAGTTCTGTGTGGGATTATTTTCCTTCTGTTAAAAGAACAGTGTTTACAACTTCCTTTATTGTGTGTCTGTCTCAGAGTTAATGAGCAGCACTGGAGGGAGAGCACAGGGCTCTACTCTTGCTAGACAAATGTTCTATCAGTGAATTACATCTCAAGCCTTTCATTTTAACTTTCTTTATTGAAACACATTTTCACTGGTATAATATTCTAGGCGGACAGTGACTTTTTTTTAACATCTTGGAATCACGTTTCCCATTCTTCTGGCTCTCAAGTTGCATGTGAGAATTCAGCTAAAGTCTAATCACCATTGATTCATTTCGGGTAAATAATCTTACTTTTCTGATTATTAAAATTTTTTCTCTTTGATTTTTTTTTTTTTGAGACAGGGTCTCGCTTTGTAGTTCACACTGGCCCTGAGCTCACTATGTAGCCCAGGCAAGTCTCGAACTCAGCAATCCTCCTCTCTCTGCCTCCCGAGTGCTGGGATTACAGGCGCGAGCCACCATGCCCGGCTTTTTCTCTTTGATTTTGGTTTTTTAACGTTTCACTCTCATGTGTCCAGCATAGATTTGCTTTTGTTTTTCCTGTTTGGACCTCATTGGGTTCCTTAAATTAGTAAACTGATTTCTTCCACAATTCTGAGCAATTCTGTCTTTATCTCTTTGAATATTTTCTTGCCCCTTTATTTTTGCTTTCCTTCTAAACTTCCCTTAGAGGGACATTAGCTCTTCTCATGAAATCCTCTACTTACCTTACTTTTTAAAAAACATAGATCTTACTTTATTTTTTATTTTTCTGTTACCAGGGATTGAACTTAGGATCTTGTGCTTGGGAGGCAGGTGCAGTGCCACTGAGCCAACTCCCTGGGCCAGACTTTTGTTTTTGCTTATAGCTTGAACTGACGTTGAGCTAACATACCCGGCCAGACTTTAATTTTTTTTTTTTTTTTGGTTTTTGAGACAGGGTCTAGTTTTGTAGTTCAGGCTGGCCCTGAGCTCACTATGTAGCCCAGGCAAGCCTTGAACTCAGCAATCCTCCTGTCTCTGCCTCCCGAGTGCTGGGATTACAGGCGTGAGCCACCATGCCTGGTGTGTGGTACTGATTGCTGATGGGCATGAGTCACTACACCCAGCCCTGTGGTATATGGTTACTGGGGATTGAACCTGAGACCTTGCACTTGCAAGACAGGCACCTGAATCACTGAACTAAATCCTCGGGCTCCTTAAATGCTCAATTAATACCTTCTTTTCTTTTCCAGAATGTCACCTACTCAGTTGACTCCTTTCACTCGATGACAGGCATTTAAGCTTCCTCCATGTCTTTTCATGGCTTGATGGCTAGTTTCTTGCAGTTGACCTATTCATCTATTGACAGACATCTTATCTGTTTCCAAGTTTTAGCAATTATGAATGAAGTTGCTTCACTTGGGCCAGAGATTTAGCTCAGTGGTTCCAGCACCTGCCTAGCAGGCACAAAATCGCTGGTTTAATCCCAGTAACCACATACAACAGTACTGGGTGTGGTGGCTCACACCCACCAGCAATTAGTACCACATAACACAAATGCTGGGTTTGGTGGCTCAAGCCTGTAATCCCAGCACTTGGGAGGCAGAGGCAGGAGGATTGCTGAATTTGAGGTTTGCCTGGGCTATATAGTGAGCTCAGGGCCAGCATGAACTACAGAGTGAGACCCTGTCTCAAAAAAAAAAGTTGCTTCACTTTTTTCCCTCTGTTTGTCATACTGTTTCAATTTTGAGAGCTATTTTCACTTGTATAAAATTGATGTGACCAAGTAAGCAGTCACTTCTTTTTAGTAATCTAAAAATCTTTTTCTACTATCTTTTGGCTCTGTGGTTTCTAGTTGAGAAAACAGACTCATCTGAACAATTTCCCTTTTAGCTTCCTTTCTGGTAATTGATTCCATTTTCAATTGTGTCTAATCTACTGTGAAACTCATCTACTGAAATTTTAATTTTTCTCATATTTTTACTTCTATAATTTCTAGTTGGTTTATTTTTAAACTTATAGTATCACTTTATGAGTTTCTAGTTCCTTGAGAGATGTTTAAACAAGGCTTTTATCAATATCTGGAGTCCTAGTGGATCCATTTCTATTGTCTGTCATTTCTGATAGTTTTCGCTCATTCAGTGTTGTCTATCAGTGCATCTGGTTGTAGTTAATTAGGCACTGGTTATCCTGCTTGAAGAATTATTTATACAAATAACTTGAGGTCTGGAATAATGTTATTGTCTCCCCTTCAAAAGAGCATTTTTGATCCTTACTAGGTGTTTGGGGCCTTGAAAGTACGGAATTACTTCAATGCAAGTTTCAACCTTGATGTTTTCTGGGCCATTGAAATAAGAAATCTGAACTGTAAGGTTCATGAAGGATCATTATCATTTACTTCTGATTTTTCCTTATTCCTAAATTGTAGATATCCAGTTTCCAGACCTAAAGCAAGAAATAATTTACTTCAAATGCAAACTTTTGTCACTCTTGTCCCATTAGGTGAGCAAATGAGTGGATTAGCTTCTCAGATACTGCTTTGAAATTATTAGATGCCTGAGGATATGAAATGGCGCCTCATAAGGAATGTAATCATTATATATCACAAATATGTACTAATAAAGAAAAATTAAAATAAGCACATAAAAACACTGCTGCACGCTGTGCTGACATCTCTGGGCTTCTGACTTCCTTTAAAGCCTCAAAGTACACCACAATCATGGGTTTCGTGAAATTCTCAAGCCAAAAGCTTGAGAATTTTTTTTTTGGCTTGAGAATTTTTTTGAGACAGGGTCTTGCTTTGTGGTTGACGCTGGCCCTGAGCTTACTATGTAGCCCAGGCAAACCTTGAACTCAGAGCAGTCCTCTTGCCTCTGCTTCCTGAGTGCTGGGATTATAGGCACCACACCTGGAGAAAAATTTTTTTTTTTGAGACAGGGTCTCACTTTGTAGTTCAGGCTGGCCCTCATCTCACTATGTAGCCCAGGTAAGCCTCGAACTCAGTAATTCTCCTGTCTCTGCCTCCCAAGTGCCGGGATTAAGGCGTGAGCCACCATGCCTGGCACTGTGGTATGTGGTATTGATTGCTGGTAGGTGTGAGTCACTACGCCCAGCATTGCATGTGGTTATCAGGGATTGAACTCAGGACCTATGCCCTTGTGAGGCAGGCATTGGAACCACTGAGCTAAATCTCCGGCCCTTGTTTTGCAATTTTTAAAGTGTAGTTCTCTGAATTCCCTTTCCAGAACTGGGTGTATGTTGCACTAAGAGGCTGTTCCTCCTTTTCGAGATGAGGTCTCATTATGCAGTTCAGGCTGGTCTTAAACTCCCTATGGATCCCAGAATGGGCTCAAATTTGTGGAAATCCTCTTGCCTCAGCCTGCCAAGTGCTGGAATAACAAGTATGTGCCACCGTGCCCAGTAGAGAAACTAGGTACAATGAGAATCTGCTCCAAATATTTGTTTCTGAGAGGAAAAGGCACCACAGACCTGTTCAGTTAAGAAAACCATCCTTACAATGCAGGGATGATTTTGTATTTTTAAGTAGGGCCTAAACACTTAGCTGGTAATCAGGAACTGTGTGGCAGAGCTGCATTCCCAGTATATGCCATGAATTCACAGGGAATTCCAACAACTCAGGCTCCTTCCCATTGATTCTCACACAGTGTGCTTCTCTGGGTGGGAAAGACTGCTGGCCTTCAGTTGAACACAAGTACCTTTCTTTTTGGCTTCCTTCTTTTTTGATTATTTCCTTAACACATTTCAGGATGCTATCTCAACTCTTGGAGTGTTTAATATGCTCAATATGCATATTAATCCTTTTGGCAAGTATTTTGCTTTTAATGTGCTTGTTTACAACAATGCCACCTGCATGCCGGGTAACACTGTAGACTTCTGATTTTGCCATGGCAACATTTGTGTGGCTTTCCTTTTTGAACAGTACCCATTCCCTTCATGTCTACAATATCACCCTTTTTGTCAGTTCACATGTATGCAGCCAAGGAACAAGCCCATGTTTTCTAAAGGTGCACAGAACACATACCGGGTTCCCCTCCTCTTTCCCCTTATGTTCGTCATTTTGACAAATTACTACAAGAGTAGTGTAGTCCTAGTTTTATAGGAAAGTTGAGTGGCAACCAGAGTTTTCCATATATGCCCATCCCATGCATTTGCAATGTCTTCCTCTGTTAACATCCTGCACCACTGTGGTATTTTTTTTTTTTTACGAAGATGAGCCTACAGCAACACATCATTATCAAAATCCAAAGTTTATATTATGATTCACTCTTGATGATTTTATTAGTTGAAGTTCTTCAGTGAAACAGAACCAATAGGATGGCTCAGTAGCTAGCAAGCTAGCTAGCTAGATGTATTATGGGAATTGGCTCATTAAACTATGGTGGTTGAAGGTCCCATGATCTGTTGTTTGCAAGCTGGATAACAGGGAAGTCAGTGGTGGAATTCATTCTGAGTCTGAAGATTTCAAAACCAGGGCTAGGGATAAAGGCAATGGTTTAACTCAAGTCCAAGGCTTCAGAACCAGAAGAGCCAGTGGTATAATTCTGAACACAAGGCTGAAGATTGTACAAGCAGAGAGCATTTGTGTGTAGAGAGTGGGAACATTCATGTAAGTCCTGGAGTCAAAGGACTAGGAGCTCTGATGTTTAAGGGAAGAGAGGATGAATATCTCAGCTGAAGAAGAAAGATTGAATTTGCCCTTCCTTGTCTCACTCTCCTGGGTAACTGGGACTACAGGTGTGAGTCACCTTTCATGGCTCACCCATTTGTTTTATCCAGACTCTCAGCAGATTGAATGGTGCCTCCCCATATTAGAGAAGACAGATCTCCTTTGTCTATTTACTGATTCAAATGCTAATCTCTTTCAGAAGCACCTTCATGGACACACACACACACACACACACACACACACACACATGAATGCTTTACCATTTTGAGTATCCTATAACCCAGTCATACTGACAGATAAAATTAACCATTACAATGTTATATGTTTATCTTTTGCAAAGTTTTTTTTTTTGAGAAAGGGTCTCACTTTGTAGTCCAGGCTGGCCCTGAGCTCACTATGTAGCCCAGGCAATCCTTGAACTCAGCAATCCTCCTGCCTCTGCTTCCCAAGGGCTGGGGTTACAGGGACAAGCCACCACATATGGCTCTTTTGCAAAGTTTTGATAAAGAAAACAAGGAAATTGATGAAATGCCATGATTTCACTTTTTAAAAACATTGTGCATACATATATTTATGTAGATATATAATGTGCCCACGCATTTCTGTGTAAAATCCGAATGAGAATTTTCCTGTTTTGGAAAGAAAAAAGAAAGTCATTTATGTTAAAATGGACCTACCTTCAGGACATACTCATGAGTGAAATAAATAGGTCACAGATCTGTAAATATTGTATCTTTTCTCTGGTATGAGAAACTGAAGATGTAAATGAGCTCTAGAATATATGACAGATATTGTGAAATAGAAAATATTCAAAGGGAAATTGGGGTATAGGGGTAAGTAACAAGGATAAGAAAAAATATGGTAATAAAAAAAGGGAAACAGCTTATGTAATTAGGGGGTGGGAGTGGTAGTGTAGGTGGGGAAATGGGAAAAAATGATAAATTGTGTCATATACTGGTACAAATTCTTAATGTTGTATGATCATGATGTGTATATATAATGTACCAATAAAGATTCAAATTTTAAAAACTAAAAAAAAAAACATTAAAAAATAAAAACCAAGTTGTGGGCCAGAGATTTAGCTCAGTGGTTGCAGTGCCTGCCTAGCAATTGTAAGGTCCCTGGTTCGATCCCGGTAACCACACACAACAATACTGGGTGTGGCGACTCACGTCCACCAGCATTCAGTACCGCATACCACAAATGCCAGGCTTGGTGGCTCAAGCCTGTAATCTCAGCACTCAGGAGGCAGAGGCAGGAGAATTGCTGAGTTCAAGGCTCGCCTGGTCTACATGGTAAGCTCAGGGGCAGCCTGAAGTTCAAAGCAAGACCCTTTCTCAAAACAAACAAATAAATCAAGCTGTAATGTGTACATATAGCCACTTACCAAGATGATTATAAATAGCATGAATTACACATGCTAAAATATATGCAAGAAAAAATGTCTAGAGATGTATTCAGTGAGTAGACCCTAGATTCAATTCCCAGCACTAAAGAAAAACCCATATATTGATGAATTTGTAACATGAAGTGATATAATATGTACAACAATAATACCTTACCAAGGGGGAAGTGAGCAGAGCACTATGGGAGTATCATTTCCATATCTCATGGAAATTAGGCCAGTGTAAATCTGAAGCTGACTCTAATAAGCTGAGACATGTATGGTAAACCTATCAGTACCTATTAACTCAGAAAATATAGAAAATGAATTGATTGTAAAGTTTCAGTATATTTTTATCCTAATAGATTTTCAATCTAATAGTAACAGGTTTTCAGTTATTGGGTATTTTATGGCATTGTTATGTAATGTTAAACATTCTGTTTCTTTAGTATATTTATCCATTTTTTCTTTTATGTTTGTATAAATCCTTCACAAACTGACTAATAGAATGCATACTAGTGACTGAAATTAATCTTTATCAATCAAAGCATCCTTTCAACCAATATTTCAATGTGAAGTAAATCAATCTATCTATCTATCTATCTATCTATCTATCTATCTATCTATCTATCTATCTATCTATCTATCACCTACTCATTTTTGTGGTACTAGGAATTGAACCTATGGAGCACTGAGATCCTTCTTCAATCATTTAAAGTTTTTACTTAAACAGTATCTCACTAAGTTGCCAAGGCAATCCTCCTGTCCTAGCTTCCTCCTCCTCTTCCTCCTTCTTCGTGTGTGTGTGTGTTTGTGTAATAGGGATGAACTCAGGACCTTGCACTTACCAGGCAGATGGTGGCATCACTGAGCTATGTCTCTGGCCCCGCCACAGCCTTTTGAGTAGCTATGTTCAGCCCAAGTAATTTATTTTTCATCATGTCATTTTCAGATCTGTTCTGCTGAACTGCTCCTGAAATGAGATATTTGTTGTTGTGCTGAATAGGGCCTAATTTGATAGGACCTGCCCCATGGTGTGTGAACTGGTAACGCACTTCATAGTACACAGAGAAGTAGGTTGACCACAGTGTGAGGCCTGTCTTTAGCTATGCAGACAAGTAGAGTTATATGGAACCTTTTCTAGGTAAGGCTTGCTTCATTCTCCTGAGTGCTAGAATTATAGACATGTACCACCACACCTGGCTGTGATTTTCTTGAGTAGTCAAGAGAGCATGGTGTCACTGCATGTCTTATTTTGGCCTTTTTACTGAATGATGGGGGTGGTATTGGTGCAAGTCCAGCATTAAATGTTGGTTGCTCAGCATTGAGATTAAGATATAGGTTCTGAGTCAGATTGCATTTACCCACTGCAAGGAATGCTAGAGCTTTATAGCCTATCTTCTAAGCCTTATCATTATTTGTGGTACTTTCTACATGTATTCACTTGTCTGACTCAAATCTTTGAGGTTCTCTCACCTACTTCTAGGAATTTAGCTTCGTCATTAAGATGTTGATTATTTCTAGGTCTTAGAAAACATACAGTGCTGGTCCTACTTTCCTTCATTATTCTCTTTGAAATTAGTATGGCCCCAATGTTTTTTATAGTATAGAAAGTAAAAGGCGATAGAGCTTTTGCAAATGGGAAGTGGAATAAGAGTTGGAGGGACTGGAGGGGAAGAGGACAAAATACAATTAAGAAGTGTTATGTACATGTACAAATTGTTCCCCAATAAATGTAATGATTGGGTATGGCAAACACACTAATTCATATAATATATAGGCAGATGGCAGCTTGAACAAAGTCCCAACACACTCTTCTTCCTGAATATTGCTTAAGAAAAACAAAAATGGTAGGCTGGGTAGGGTGATGGAATCTGGAAATTGCTTCAAAGACTGTATTCCTTTTAAGGTCTTCTAGTAGGAAAAGAATGCAGACCTAGAGCATGTCTTGTCAGTGACTGTGTACGGCAGTAGTGTTAGCATGTGATAATTATTACTGAGTGAGACACTTCAGATAGGCAATCTTTTCCCTGGAGTTCCTCATCAAGTTGGCCAAAACTATCTGCTCTGGGAGTGCTGAGAGATTTGAGGAACAGTGGTTGTGGGCAGGATATATCTTTGGAAAACTGAGGCAAAGATGGTGATTATATGGTTCTCCTAGAAAGTTCTGGATTATTAAGCTTATTCTATGAAGTTCAGACTTCTAAGTGAGCTTTCTTGAGGTCCTTAGGTCCTATCAGTTGTGGATGACTATGCTAGGCATGAAGAAAACTATTTTGCTGCCTGACTTGCTTTTATCACTACGGTTGCAACAGATTGTCACTCAGGCTCAGAAAAACTTGGGAGCAATGAAGTTTACTCCCTGTGTCTCAGCCAAGGCAGGACTCTTCATGTAGTTCACTTCTGATCCACAAGAGTAAAGCCTCCTTAATTTTCTACAATTCACTGGTTACACTGCTCAGGAGACCTAACAGTTTGACCTCCTTTGCTGAAAAGTCAAAATCATGAGCAGGCCAAAGAAATGACCTATTTAAGGAAACTTATTTGCTACAAGGAGGAAGGAGAAAACACACAGTTAGACGAATGGTTTCTCTTGATGCAGAACTGCAGTATGCTTCAAGTAGTGAAAAGGGAAGGTGTGGTATGGGTTAATCTGAAATTGGAGTTAATAACTCCAAAGTTCTGCAGTCTATAATGAATGATCATTGTAAGCACATATTTCCTTGCTAGTGCCACTGCCAAGAACATCACTCTCTGCCTGTCAAGAAAGGAGCAGCCTATCTAAACTGCTAAGCTGCCCAGGAGATACCTTGATATCTACCTGTAGCACTCCCTATCTGCCCATGGGTTGAACCCGTTATGGAATGTAACATGTGCATTTGTGACATGTCCTTAGTCTCAGGCCACCAGGTGCCTCACAGAGGCTTGTGCTGGTGGTGAGGACTGGCACAAAGGTATTTAACATTTCCCCTCTGATGCCACCTTCTGTTGCCGGAACAGAAAAATATAATGACTGAAAAACAGGTGGGCTACCAGTCCAGGATACTGTTGGTCATGAGCAATTTTACTTTTCTCAGCTTAAGAAAACTCCTCCTTGGCTGACCCAGCCTTGCAGTGATGTCCGCCCCAAATGCCTATCTCTCTTATCTGTTCCTCCTTGGCAGACCCTATGCTGAACTGATGCATATTACAAATATATGTCTAGCTTACCTTACCCTAAATTGATGTATATAAAGAACTTAAAAAACCAGTCCCCCAAATTTAAAGACCCAGTTCAAAAATGAGCATCTGATATGAACAGATATTTTTCAGATGAAGAAGTAAAAGCAGCAAAAAAATATAAAAGATGTTCAACCTCACTGATCATTCAAGAGATACAGATGAAAACAACACTGAGATTCCATCTCACTCCACAAAGAATGGCTGCTATCAGGAAATCAACCAACAAAAATACTGGCAGGGCTGTGGGGAGAAAGGAACACTTCTCCACTGTTGGTGAGAATTTAAACTGTTGCACCACTGTGAAGATCACTGTGGAGATTCCTAATCACTAAGTATTATGAGCAAAAAATGGAATTTAAGATCAAAAGCAGTAAATACACTAAAAGAAGACATATGATTTGATCCTTGATGAAGAGATCATGAGTCTTGGGTACTAAATTAATATAGCAGTTTAATATTTAAAGCAAAAACTCTTAGAAATACAAGAAGATTGTGATAAAAAAAACCCACTACCATAATGGGAGATTATAATACACCTCTTTCAGAATTTTTTTTTTTTGAAACAGGGTCTCGCTTTGTGGTTCAGGCTGGCCCTGAGCTCACTATGCAGCCCAGGCAAGCCTCAAACTCAACAATCCTCCTACCTTTGCCTCCCGAGTGCTGGGATTACAGGCATGAGCCACCATGCCTGGCATTGTGGTGTGTGGTACTGATTGCTGGTGGGTGTGAGTCACCACGTCTGGCATTGTGCTATGTGGTTACTGGTGATCGAACCAGGGACCTTGCTCTTGCAAGGCAGACACTGGAACCACTGAGCTAAATCCCCAATTCCCTCTTTTCAGAATTTAAGTATTCAATCTGACAAAAAGTAGAGAATAAATGGTTTGAATAATATAATGAACAAGTTTAATGTATAACAATATATATGTTTACATCAATTTTTTTCTACTGCAGATTGATCTCTGGACCTTACACTTGCCAGGCAGGCACAGTGCCACAGAGCTACATCAGCAGCCCATATATTTGCCTAGACATGTCTATGATATAAATTATTTCTAATACCTGCCATTTGTGTTATTCTTCATAGAGGAAAACTTTATAAAAGAAGCAGAGATTTTTTTAGGAGTTATATTTTCTCACTATAATTCAATAGAATTTAAAATAAAGGATAAACTCTGGATATATTGGTGCACACCTATAATTCTAGCACTCTGGGGGGCTGAGGCAGGAGGATCATAAATTTGAGTCTAGCTTGGGTAACTTAGCAACTTAACTCCCTATCTGAAAAAAAAAAATGTCACGCAAGTATAAAGGTACTAGGTTCAATCCCTAGTACCATAAATAAGTAAATAATGAAAGATGGCCAAAATCCGTTCAGTACTTGGAAATTGAGGAACATCCTCCTAGGTAAAAAATGAAAATCAAAATTTAAGTTATAAGGATTTTTCAGAAAGTAAGGAAAAGGCAAACATTAAAAACTGAACCTGTGGGATTGCTTAAGGTAGTCTTCAGAAGAAAATGCATAACTTTCACTTGGGAACCCAAATGTGTCTGGAGCCCATGTTGGTGATGTAGATATAGGCCCTGGATATCTGTAAACACTGGAGGAGGCCAGGGCCTGTGAAAAACTGGAAAGTACACAACCACCTTAAAAACATTCAGGTCCAGCAGTTTGCAGTACTCCATTATTGTAAATACTTTTATACCACAATGAAAAACTTAAAATATGCAAACTGAGTCAACTATACAAGCACATTTGCAAAGCCACAAAATTATCTGAAAGAAAATGCAACCAACAGGAAAGTAATGAAAGCTAAAGCTTGAATGACTGAAATAGAAACTTGGTGCAAGTTAAGTTCTCTGGGAAACAGACTCTGAAGGGTTAAGGGTACATTGACAAAGGAACAAGGCAAGTAAACAACAGGACCTCTCACTTGTCAGACTGCAGTGCAGAGCTGACAGTCACTCCTAGTGCTTTGGGGAACTTTGGCGCAAAGATTGCCCATTAAGAATTCTGCATTGAGCAGAAAAAGCACAGCCCAGTACCTCTCCCTACTCTCTTACTAGCCTTGGGCATCCTAAGAGGAGAATCCTCAGTTCCAAACCCAAGGTGGATGCTGGGAGTACTAACAGCTTGTGGCACCAACAGGTAACTATATTCCTTGCAGCTAGATGGGGAGCTCCTTCCTGAAGTGAGCCCTGGGTGGTACATTGCTGGGTCTGCCAAGAAAACAAAAATGGTTAAGGCCACAAGCCAAAAGCTACTTTTTGGAAAATAAATCCAATCTATTAAAAGTTCTACCATTTTTGGTTTGTGTACAATTTGTGAAACTGTTCTGCAAGTGGAATTTATGTGCACAATCTGCAGAGCGGACATTTAAGATCTGTGAATTGTTACGCTTGGCAAAAATAAGTAGTGTTCAAAGTACAGCCTGTGGTGGGAGACCTTTAAATCAAATCATTTTGATGTTAGCCTTCCTTTCACTGCTCTGAACTGGGTAGAATTTTCAATGAATTAAAATTTTAAAAGCGTGCTCCTTCTAGAAAACAAGAGGACATTCTATTAGTTTGAAGTTCTTGTGTCCTCCCAAAATCAGGAACAATGTTTTGGAAGGGACAGGGCTGGGCAGGACCCATACACAGAGTGTAAGGACATAGAATGGCATCCCCAAGGATCTAGAGCTCCAGTGAGCCAAGGGCCCTCGAGCTGCCCAACTCTCAAAGTCTTCCCGTCAGTTTCTATGCTGGTTTCACTGGACGTAAGTCCAACAAGAAAGGCTCATAGTTGCAGTTTTCTGGAACTTGGTGGTAGCATTTAACAGTACTGATTTAACATATATTCCACCCATGCTATTTCTTCAGGTAATTTTTAAAATATATGTGGTTTAATTGTTCTGTAGTACTCCTCCATATTTTATCTAGATTAATTTCTATGTAGTCAATAGATTTATAAATTCCTCTTGGTAGTTCAGAAGAGTAACTGTGCAGAACTGTTGACCTCGGTGGAAGGAATAGAAGAAATTATTCTGTTCAAAATGACAGTGATTCAGGCCGGAGGGTTAGATCAGTGGTTCCGGCGCCTGCCTCGCAAGCGCAAGGTCCTGAGTTTGATCCGGTAACCACATACAATGCTGGGTGTGGTGATTCACGCCCACCAGCAATTAACACCACATACCATAGTGCCAGGCGTGGTGGCTCACGCCTGTCATCCCAGCACTCAGGAGGCAGAGACAGGAGGATTGTTGAGTTTGAGGCTTGCCTGGGCTACATAGTGAGCTCAGGGCCAGCCTGGACTACAAAGCGAGACCCTGTCTCCAAAAAAAAAAAAAAAAATGACAGTGATTATTGAGCCCATGGAATGCAGCTAATCTGACAGCAAGTGTGCTGCAAATGGGAAGATACACAAGATTTCAAAGATTTAGAATGAAAAAAATGTAAAACATTTCACTATTTTATATTAAATATTTAGGATATATATTGGGTATTGGAATATATATATGTGTGTGTGTGTGTGTGTGTGTAAGTATATATGTATATTTATAATAATACTAGGGGTGGAACCTGCCCCCCACTGTTCAAAACAGGAGCCTTTGTGAGAAAAGGAAAAAAGCTGTCCTCATGTGCCATGATATAAAAACTGGAATCCCAACTATGTAGAGCTGAGATTCTGCTCATATCCTGAGCTTGATGATTAACTGTAGCCTCAGAACAAAACAATAGTTATTAACACTTTCTTTCACTTTAACCTGTATCAGGTTGTTTTGTTTTGTTTTCTGAGGCTGTCTCACTGTAGTCAAGGCTTCATTTCTCTTGCCTCAGCACCTCAAACGTCCCAGGCTCACAGGCTTGTAACACTTATGTAACAGTAGTCAGCTATACAATACTGATCATTAGGAAGATCATAGTTGAAATGGTAAAACTATTCCAGCTATATTAGGGAAGGTTATTTTTGAGCTGATGGGATTAAGCCAAGGGCCTCATGTTGATGAGCTATATCCCAGACACAGAAATTACTAAATCTTGACAGAGAAAGTCTCTTTTTGTTTGTATAAAGTTGAGGTTAAAAAAGTAGGGTTTTCCAGAGAATCTAATGAAGCTGGCTGGATGCCTGTGACTAACATTTTCTTTCACTGTTCTGTTTACATCTGTAAACTCTTACTGAAAGTTGCAAGCCTTGATTAAAAACAGTAGGACTTATGTATGGGAACTGGTATCTCAGCTTGTCCTCAATGTTTGTGAATTTAAAATTTTTTCTTTAATTTCTTCTACAAACTTGTTCAGGTTTTTATTTTTATCCTTAGTTCGTGATTTAAAACTTTTTGTTTTGTTTTGTTTTTATTTTTTTATTTTTTTTGAGGCAGGGTCTTGCTTTGTAGTTCAGGCTAGTGCTGAGCTCACTAAGTAGCCCAGGCAAGCCTTGAACTCAGCAATCCTCCTGTCTCTGCCTCCCAAGTGCTGGGATTACAGGCGTGAGCCACCACGCCCGGCTAGTTTGTTTTTTTTTTTTGAGACAGGGTCTCGTTTTTGTAATTCAGGCTGGCCTGAGCTCACTATGTAGCCCAGGCAAGTCTCGAACTCAGCAATCCTCCTGCCTCTGTCTCCTGAGTGCTGGTATTACAGGCGTGAGCCACCACACCTGGCATTGTGGTGTGTGGTACTGATTGCTGGTGGGCGTGAGTCACCACACGCTGTATTGTTGTATGTGGTTACCAGGATCAAACCAGGGACCTTGTGTTTGCTGGGCAGGTGCTGGAACCACTGAACTAACTCTCCAGCCCAAAACTGCTCATTTTTAAAAAACACTTTACATACTTCACTTTTTGGAAGGATATCACAATGCCCAGTCCACATTTAAATAGTGAAGAATTATGATCAATCTCCTTAATAATTTATTTGTAACCTTTTTTTATAGGAGATTTGTCTCCTTCCTCCCATTTATTTAGTTTTCTATAACAGTATAGAAGTTCACTTTATACTTTGTGTTGTAATCTCAGACTACATTATTTTATTGTGACATATGTTCCAGGTAGCTCCTATGTCCAACTGACATATCTTCATTATTGTGCTTTTTATATTCTTGAGAATTTTCTTACTTTTGGGCACTATAACCTGCTCTGGGTTCATTTTATATACTTCCAGTTCCAGTTCATAGAACTAGCCATTTACCTAAGAAGTTCTGGTTAATTTTATTAGAGAATAGTATTAAAAGCTAAGATCTGGATATTAGATGTGTTCATTGCTGCAGAGGTACCATTTCTTCTAAAGTCTTTTAGTGGACACAAGGAAAAGATATATGTGGTTATGCTAAACAGTCTTTACCCATTCTTGTACATATTTCACCTGTCTGTATTATAATAAACTAAACATGAGTCAATACTAAATCTTTGACTTGATTCCATTAGTTTACAGATTGTTCTACTATCCCCAGTCTTGCTTATTTGTAATATTTGATGAATAATTATATGGTAAAATGTTTAATTTTTTTTTGAGACAGTGTCTCGCTTTGTAGTTCAGGCTGGCCCTGAGCTCACTATGTAGCCCAGGCAAGCCTTGAACTCAGTAATCCTCCTGCCTCTGCCTCCCGAGTGCTGGGATTACAGGCGTGAGCCACCACACCCAGCACTGTTGTATGTGGTATTGATTGCTGGTGGGCGTGAGTCACCACGCCCAGCATTGTATGAGGTTACTGGGGGTCAAACCCAGGACCTTGCGCTTGTGAGGCAGGCGCTGGAACCACTGAGCTAAATCTCTGGCCCAACTGTTTGAATTTTAAACAACATCTACAAGAGCATTTTTTGGAGTCTGGAAGAACATTAATTGGGGTCAGGAAGATCTTTTAAAATGAGATATAAAACCCAGAAGCCATATAACAAGATTTATTTGACTACATAATGTTTTAAAAATCTTTATATCTCCAGATAACACAAATAGAATAACCCATGGTATACTTGGAAAAAGTCTTTTCAACACATACACAATATATGTTGGAGTGATACTAATCCTCAAAGAGTTTCTGCAAAATAAAAGCCTACGTGAAAAGCGGACCAAAGTTATGAATAAAAAAATTCATAGAGCCGGGCGTGGTGGCTCTCGCCTGTAATCCCAGCACTCGGGAGGCAGAGGCAGGAGGATTGCTGAGTTCAGGCTTGCCTGGGCTACATAGTGAGCTGAGAGCCAGCCTGAACTACAAAGTGAGACCCTGTCTCAAAAAAAAATTCATAAAGAGGATATCTAAGTGGCCAGCAAAAGTATGAGAAGAAAGTCAGTTTCCTTAGTGGTGTCAAAAATAAAGGAACAATGTGAAATCTTCTCTAGAACTGGGAGAAAGGGCACTCAAAAGTTTTTTCTTTTCCTTGCTTTGTTTCTGTTGGGGTTGTAGGATGGGTGGAGGAATGGGAAATAATGAGAATTAAATTGTGTCATATGCTGGTACAAATTCTCAGTATTTTGTGTGATCACGATGTGTACATATAATGTACCAATAAAGACTAAAATTTAAGAAAAGTTTTTTTTTTTTTTTCTGGTGCCAAGGGTTGAACTCAGGACCTTGTACTTATAACGCAGGCACAGTGCCACTGAGCTAAATCCTGGGCTGGGCGCTCAGCAGTTTGCTGGAGATGATTAAGTTGCTCTAACTCTGAGGAAGAAATAGGGAAGGTAAGTGTTTTTGAAGAAAAAAAAAATATATATATATGCTTTTTGACAATCTGTGTTAATCAGACTTCCCATTGTTAGTATAAAATACTGGACACTAAGGAGGTTTGAGGGCATTAAGTCCATGGTTTAGATTATATAATTAATTCACCTGGAAGAAATTCCATTAAGTATCACTAAACGAACAAAGGTCACTGCACAGTAGTGTATATAGTACAATCAAAAAAATGATAACAAACTTTATTTTTTTGTATGAATGAAGCCCAGAAAGAAAATGTATTAGATTGGGTTTTCCCAGAATTAGACACTGAGGTAAAGATTTAGTGCAAATACTCTATCTGGG
Organism: Thryonomys swinderianus; assembly: GCA_004025085.1. NCBI lineage: Eukaryota > Metazoa > Chordata > Mammalia > Rodentia > Thryonomyidae > Thryonomys > Thryonomys swinderianus. The sequence continues at coordinate 24,376 of PVIC010020623.1, forward strand.
AAATGCCCAAGGGAAGCATTTGTAAGTAAAAGAAAAACAAAATTGGGAAAAAAAGGAGCCTCGGCAAAATACACTAGTGAGCGGGTTATGGTTATGGGCAATGGGGACTCAGACCTGCTGAGGGTTTCTAGGCAACTGTGTAACACTCCTTAAAGTTGTCTTAAGGGGCAGCACATGATGAACTAGAATTACTCTACCATTTCATTCAGTATATGGCATTGCTTCTTGTTATTTTGGGGGGATTGAGGGGGATTCAGAGACTTCCACTTAGCCATTTGCACCATAATGGCCTTTTCTCTTTAGGTAAAGGAACAATTGAGAGTTCTTCCAGCTGGAGGGGATGTCTACTGCAATAGTGCACTCAAGGGCCAGAGGAATGATCACAGAATTATTGGAGTCACTGTGAGACTTGGGTCAGGACTTCATTCCTTACCAGGCCTCAATACATTCCACTTTAAGAGGAGGCCTTGATGATGATTTGGGTTTCCTGCTATTGGCTCCCCTAAAAGATGTTTGTTGTTCTTTTCCCAGTACACAGTCACACTGTCTGTACGTATTTGCTGTGACATTGTAGGCTGTCCCTCAAGAGGACCTGACTTTTTCTTCACTTGGTCAGATACAGGTCTGAGAAGTTATTTACTGATGAAAACCTGGCAAAATATCATTTTTACCATGATTTATGGTAGCTCATATCAATCTACTATTCTATATTTTCAATCTACTATATATTTTCAGGATTTTTCTTCAATGATTGTGGTGAGTGCTGGACCTCACACATGCTAAACCGGTGCACCATCCACAGCATGGATTTAAAAAATACAAATATTTTCATGTTCTGTAATGAGATGTGACATTCTGCCCACTCATAAGTTGAAATTTTAACCCCTAGAACTATGTGTAATTTTGTATTGTTTGAACTACCTGTTAGGGCAGCCTAACAGATTAATACACCTTGCACCTTGGTCATGCCCAGCAATGCCATAGTTTATTAAACATCTGTTTGGATTCCTAAAGTTCAGAGTTTCATTTTTGCCATTGGTATTTTAGAGTTTTATCATTTCTATCAACACTGAAGGGTCTAATTACGTAGCCATTTCTCCTATTATGAATCTTGACCGGTAGTGACAGCACCATGGAGTTTCTGAACATTGTGAATAACACATTCCTTATTGCCTTAACAAAAAGAATGTCTGCCAGGTGCTCCCCAGGAACATTACTAACTGATGTGTTTTCTGGTTGCACATAAGTAAGCCATTCCAGTTTGCTCTTTTCTCATCCAAGCCAATTCCAACAAATCCACTTCATATACTATATAAGCATTGTTGTTTCCAAAGTTCATGGAGCCAGTCCAGCAGTATACTAGGACCGGGTCCAGGTGTTCTTGCCAAGAAGCTAAGTCCTGAGTCATGGGAGAGTGTTCCTTTGTCGACACAGTCTTCTCCATCTAGCTTTCCATTTCTTCCCAGTCCAGCACCCTCAGGATCCATTTGCAGTTTGTTTTCCTGGTTCCTGCAAATGCAGATTCACCAAATCTTACAACTACTCAGTGAATAATCTCTTTTCTCTCACAGTAGACACGATATTTCTCCTCTTGAGCCAAGCAAGAATTTCCCCTGTTGTTTGTCTAGAGAAGAAGCATGTTGAGATGGGCACAGATCTTGTGGAAGACATGCATTAATTTTCTGTGTCAATCTCCTTCTCACAATTAATCTAGTTTAAGTTTTAGCAGACTACTCTTTTTTAGAAGAAGTGAAAACAAAGTTTTCATGAAGTTTTGTTTTTTTTTGTTTTGTTTTCATACTACTCCGAGAGCCAATAATTGGCTGGCTGAATGTATCATATTCTTCTTTTAGACTTTTTATGGATGTAACAGCAGGAAATTAGCTCCATGATGTTTTTTTTATTTTTCGATGTACTACAGATTGGACCCAGGGAATGTTGAGCTACATCCCCAGAGCTTTTCATCTGATTTTGAGACAAGGCCTTACTATATAATTCAGTATGGATAGAATTTGACATCCCCCTGCTTTCTGTATATCTGGGATTAAATGTGAACACCACCACACCTGGGTCTGACTCTGTGACTCTATAGTTTTTTTCTCTCAAGTGGTGGAGTGATTGCATAAGCTTTTCCTTCCACCTGAAATTGTGATGTGCCAACATGCCAGGGTTTACCACCACTCTGTTTCCTTAAAGTATGAAGTTCTTGCGTTCATATGTTCTATGAGGGACCCAGTGGCAGAATTCTGTCTTGAAGAACTAAAGGACTGTTTCTGACACAAATTGTTTTAACTTGAGTACAACAGACCCTGAGGTAAATATGTGAGAACAAGTGTTTGATCTGGAAGGTAATTCCAGGAATCAACACAGGGAAATGCAATAGGGAAGAAATGGAAAACAGTGTAAGGTCTGTTAATGAGCAGGAGAGTACAGTGGGCAACTGGGATTCAATTCTACTGAGATTTCAGGAGGCTTAACTAGAACAGAATTTTCTACCTAAGGAACAAGATCTGGCATATTTTACTTCCATTCATATCTATCACTGATTAAGGGTTGTTCCTATGCCCCTTAACTCCCTGGTCTACCTTGGAGTTAGTGGTCTACCTTGTACAGTAACTAAGCACACTTATGGGGCCAGAAATTCCTTAGGCAGAGAGGTGCAGGTGCTTGCAGTCAGAAGCCTCTGGTCTGCACAGAGACAATTAAATGGGGATACTGGGAAGAACATCAACAGAATCATTTATAGGGAGTGAGAGGAAATTGTTAAATTTTCTTTATGTATATACTGTATACCTTTTGTCATTGTTGTTGCTGTCGAGGTGAACATGCACCTGTGTACTGGTTGCCAAGGGCAGGGAGATGGAAGATTTTCCTCTTTTAGATTTTAAAATAGGAAGTTTGGTAGTGCAGCCTGCGAATGTTATTCATGTTGGGGATTTTCCCACAAATAAGGAGAGAAATATGATGTTGACAGTGGGAGAAAAAGGGTGGAGAGGGCCGGGGATTTAGTTCAGTGGTTCTGGTGTCTGCCTTGCAAGCGCAGGGTCCTGAGTTCAATCACCAGTACCACATACCACAATGCCAGGCATGGTGGCTTACGCCTGTAATCCCAGCACTTGTGAGACAGAGGCAGGAGGATTGCTGTGAGTTCCAGGCTAGCCTGAGCTACATACTGAGCTCAGGGCAGTCTGAACTACAAAGCGAGACCCTGTCTTGGGAAAAAAAAAAAGGTGGAGGAATAAGAGAGAAGAGAAAGTAGAGGAAGAACAAAAGGAAGGAATGAAGAAAGGAAGGAAAGAGAATAAGAAAGAAAGGAAGAATAGACTCTATGACATTGTAGCAATCAGTGTTTACTAGAGAAACAGATTTAATGCACAATATACAAATATGTAAAAATGTACAAGATGGGCTTACAATGGCCACCTGCAGAGTCAGGTGTGGGAAAGTGCAAAAGGGCTGTCTGTGCACTGGAGATCTGAAGGATCTAGTTGAAGGCCCGGTGTTCAGTATAGTGTCCTGTGCAAGTCCATATCATAAGGCTGAAGGGTCTGTGCTAGAGGTTGATGAGTCTGTGGTGGAAATCAGGAGACATGTCCAAGGTGAACGGGAAGACTGGAGCGTCTCTCCAAAGAAAGAAAAGTGAACATTCTTCATATCCCTTTTATATCACTCTGCACACAATCTTTCCTACAGTGGGTCTTTCACCCCCAAAACTATGCTGATCCAATTTAGTTGGGTGTTTCCTATTCACGTTGACAAAATCAGTTGATGATCACACACACACATATACCTTGTACTAAGTAGAGCTAAGAATTAATGAGAGCAAAGAAGCAAATTCTTGATTTTTTTATTTTTATTTTTTTAATTGAATTCTTTATTGGTACAATTTATATACATCTGACAATCACACATAATATTGGGGAATTTGTACCAGTATATGCCACAGGTTAATTCTCATTTTTACCCATATTCCTACCCAACCACACCTCCCCACCCCCGTTATAATACTCTTTTATTTTCTTTCTGAATCATATTTATTCCTTCCCCTCATTACATTCCCACACCAAATTTCCTATGGAAATTTCCCACTCTATAAAGCTGTCATATTTTCTAGAGCTTATTTGTATCTACAGGTGTTCATCTCAAAGAGAAGATCCGGTATTTGCCTATCTGTGATTGGTTTATTTCACTTATTAGTATATCCTCCAGGTGTCTCCATTTGCACATAAATGAATCAATCTTGTCATTCTTTATGGCAGACTACTACTCCATTTTATAAAAGAAAACCACATCTTTATCCACTCTCCAGTTGATGGACATTTGGGTTGTTTCCAAGATTGAGCTATCACGAACTGAGCTGCTATGAACAAAGGTATACATCTGTCTTTCCAATGTGATTTTAAAAATTCTTTTGGGTATATTCCTAGCAGGCGGATAGCAGGGTCAAATGGGACCCCTGGTCCTAGTTTTCTGAGAAATCTCCACACAGATCTCCACAATGGTTGCACAAGTCTGCAATCCTACCAACAGTGGAGAAGGGTTCCTTTCTCCCCACAGCCTCGCCAGCATTTATTGTTGGTTGATTTTGTGATAGCGGCCATTCTTTGTGGAGTGAGATGAAATCTCAGAGTTGTTTTCATTTGCATCTCTCGAATGACCAGTGATGTTGAACATTTCTTCATATGCTTCTTAGCTACTTTGACTTCTGCCTTTGAAAAATGTCTATTTCAGATGCCCATTTTTGAATTGGGTCTTTAAACTTGGGGAGGCTGATGTGTTTGAGTTCTTTATATATTGTAAATAATAGCCCTTTGTCTGATAAACAGCTAGTAAAATTTTTTTTCCCATGTTGTTGGTTGTCTTTTGGCAGTGCCAGTGACTTCTTTTGCTGTACAAAAGCTTTTCAGTAGGATGGGATCCCATTTGTTGATTCTTTCTGCTAGTTCTTGTGCTATAGAGGTTTTATTCATAAAGTCTCTGCCTAAGCCAATGTCTCCAAGAGTTTTACCTAGCCTATATTCCAGCAGGCTTATTGTTTCTGTTTTAATGTTTAAGTCTCATATCCATTGTGAGTTTAGTTT
>PVIC010020624.1:0-29371 GCA_004025085.1 Thryonomys swinderianus
GGCTGGCCCTGAGCTCACTATGGTGCCCAGGCAAGCCGCCGCGAACTCAGCAATCCTCCCGTCTCTGCCTCCCGAGTGCTGGGATGACAGGCGTGAGCCACCACGCCCAGCATTATATGTGGTAACCGGGGATCGAACTCAGGTCCTTACGCTTGCGAGGCAGGCGCCGGAACCACTGAGCTAACCCTCCGGCCCTGAGGGAGATTACTTTTAAGATAAGATTTTTCTTGGCTCACACAAATTTTATTTATCTTTATTTTTTTTTGGTACCAGGGATCAAACCTGGGACCTTGTGCTTGTGAAGCAGGCACCAGAACCATTAAACTAAATCTCCAGCCCAACTCACACAGACTTTAGACAGAGGAAAACAACTGTTCCTTTCCAGACAAATAAAGCCCTCATACCCCTGTCGCTTTGCCCTGTCCAGCTGCCTGTGGCTCTGCCAGTGTGATGCTGTAGTGTGTGGCTTTCTCTCTCCCTGTGGTTCACCTGGAGTTTCTGCCAAGGTCCATACTCTGTTTCTGGACTTCTGGATTTCTGTGGTGTGTGGTCCCAGTCTGCCTGTTTCAAACCCTAAATTTTTCCCAGCCCTGTTCTTTTCTTTTTATTACTGGGGATCAAATGTGGGCCCTTATGCTTACAAGGTAGGCACTGTACCACTTGTGCTAAATCCTGGGCTCCTGCCCAGCCCTCTTTTAACCAAGGCTGGTTTGAAACCCATAGTAGGCCTGTGGAGTCTTTTGGGAATTTGAATCTGGGGGCCAGAATAAGAGCATCTCAGTGGTAGTTTCCCAGCAGACTGTCTCAGGCACCTTTATGATGCTGTCTAGGTCTCTGAAATGACTCAAGTCCAGCATGTTTGATTGACTGGCGTTTGCTTTTATTCTTTGTTTTCCACCATCCTTAGATTTGATTTCTTCTGTCCTTTTTTTTTTTTTTTTTTTTTTTTTTTTTTTTTTTTTTTTTTTTTTTTTTTTTTTTTTTTTTTTTTTTTTTTTTTTGAGACAGGGTCTCGCTTTGTAGTTTAGGCTGGCTCTGAGCTCACTATGTAGTCCAGGCAAGCCTTGAACTCAGCCATCTTCTTGCCTCTGCCTCCCGAGTGCTGGCGTGAGCCACCACGCCCAGCACTGTGGTATGTGGTATGGATTGCTGGTGGGAGTGAGTCTCCACACCCAGCATTATTTGTGGTTACCGGGGATCGAACTCAGGACCTTGTGCTTGCAAGGCAGGCACGGGAACCACTGAGCTAATCCTCCAGCCCATCTTCTGGGCTTTTTTTGAGACTGGGTCTTACTGTGCACTTTAGGCTGGCCTTGACTTCACTTTGTAGCTCGGGGTGGCTTCCAATTCCCAGCAGTCCTCCTACCTCAGCCTTCCCGAGTGCTGGGATTCCAGGTGTTCACTGTGTGCACAGTTCTTCCTTTTAAAAAATGTTTTATAGTTTGAGGGTTTCAGTTTTGACTTCCATCCAAGCAAGTGTGGGTTTGGGGATCGGATCCCATTGTACGAATACACCAGTTTGCTTATGCCTTCTTTGGAGACAGTGGGCTTTGCTTTCGCTTTGTTTATTCACTATGAATAAACATACTGTGAATATTCTTATACCAGGCTTTTTGTGAACACACACATTTCTGTGGTGTGTGCATCACATGGAATTGCTGCTACAAGTGTAGACATATGTCTAACTTTAGCATGTACTTTCACACCGTTTTCTTAAGCCCTTGATCAGTTTATACTGCATGACAATGCACAGAAGTTCCAGTTGCTTTGTACTTTTGCTAGCAGTTAGTATTGACTAGGCCTGTTTAATTCTAGACATTCTAGTGGGTGGGTAGTATAAATATTGCTTGTTGCTGTAATATTTAATTTATATTATTAGAATTTCCAAAGGGCCTATGAAGACATGGAAAGTAATCTGCAGAGAAAGTAAACAAAAATAGTTCCCTTCTGAGGACTAGAGACTGAGCTGTATGATCTAAATGACTAATGAAATACGTAAGAACAGAACTGAGTCCTGAAGCAGACTTTTCCCTGCAAAGCCTGCCAAGGACGGGTCCAAGGTCCCAGTTAACTGCCTGTGTGTCACTGGGTCTTTGCTTCTTAATTATGAAATGTGAAGAAACAGTATAATTTCTGTTACTTCCACATACGAAAGTGAGGGAGTTTTGTGGACTGCGAGAAACAGCTCATTTGCACTTGCCCACTGCATCTTCCTCTTTCTCCTCTAGGTCTGTCCTCTGCCGATTCCACCTTTCTCCAAGGGGGCTGTCCCCTGTTCCCTGTGGCCAGTTTTCAGGTGAGTTGAGCTTTCACGAAGTGGTCTGTTGTCTCAGGATAGTCAGCATATCTTTGCGGTGGGGTGCATGTGTCCCTAAATTGATGCTGCGGGTTTATGCCACTCTCATTGCCTGAGGTGACACCCCCAGCCCAGCCTCTCCAACCTGTCCCACTCACCCTTGTTTGGCATCTTGTGCTGCAGAGATGGCAGAGCCAAAGAATTCAGTTCTTTACCAAGTAAACCAAAAATCATCACTAAAAACTAGGCAGGTAAAGTAGAAGAAAGGAGAGGAGCACTGTGAGAATGAGATATGGAAAACATGATCTGGAGGGCTTCAGAGACTTTGGCAGAAGATGTGGATTTGTGTGGCACTCAGGTTGGGAAATCTTCCTATATCTGGGCAGGTGAGATAGGGCAGACTCTCAGAGAAGCCTAGCAGCAGAGGTTGCCAGAGGGCATGGACATTAGTCCATGGGATTCAAGACAGTTCGGTCAAGGTGGTTGAACTTGGCAAGTGGAAAACAAATGGTGCAGGTCACCATATGAAAGGCTTTGCAGGTCTGACTGGAGAACTTGAAGGCTTTCCTCCGTGTGGCACTGGCAAACCGTTAAGAATCTACAGTGGAAAAGTGAGTGATAGTCCTCCAGAAATACAGATAACTGCTAGAAAACTTAGACAAGAAAGGTAACAGTTGCTCCACTGGCCATAATCAAGCTCAGTCCAACTTTAATCAGGATCCTTCTTCTAAATTCATTCTGTTGCTTCCTTCCTGTCCCACGGCTTAATCTCCAGTGAAAGAGATTCTCAATTCTTGCTGCACTTAAGCTCAAAGCTTTTAGGAGTACTTTATTTTTTATTGAGGAGTGCATTAGTCAGGGCTCAGAAGAGCTTTGGGGCTGAGGCAAGGCTCCCCAAAAGACTGCACATTTTGTGAATCAGATTTCATGTAGGACACAGAAATATACAAGATTAGCCTACAGTGGCTACCACTGCGTGCTACAGATGAGAAGGATTCTGCCGAAGGCCTGGAACTCAGAGCAGTGACCCATAGGAGCCCGCATCAGGAGGCTGAAGGATCTGCAGTGGAAGGCTAAGGAGTCTACGCTCAGAGACTGGGCAGTGCTAGAGGCTAAGTCTGTGCTGTCAGGCCAGCCCTGGAAGCTGCAGAACCCGTGCCAAAAGCCAGAAGACAACACCCAAGGCAAAGAAGACCAGAGCTCCTCAGTGTACTTACATGTAAACTTTCCTTGAATTCATAAGAATGAAAATGGGTCATACCATGTATACTACTTAATATGTGTACGTTTTCTAATGAGTATAGAAACACTGCATCAGAAAATGTCTGTATACAATACCTTAATACAGATGTGCCATGGGTTCTTTAACCCCTATCACCCTAATAGACACATAGGTCGGACTTTTCCCCCCTCCCTGTCAGTGCTGTTGCTATGCTTCTGCACCCTGGGGAGCTTCTGCAGAATAATTCCATGAGTCCCAAGTGCAGTTCCATGGGTCCTGCCAGAGCTGAGTAGATCGCATGCAGATCCTGCAGCAGGAGCGTGAGGTCGCGCGGCCTGTCTGCTGTCCACTGCTTCACAGTAGTCACAGAGGAGAACTTTTCGGCTTTTCTCAGCAGGCTAACAGTGCTTCATGAGCCCTTCTTTTGTTATTGTATCAGTTCATCTTTTTTGCTAATTATTTGTAGGAACTGTGTCTTTTAGAAGTTTCATGGCTTTTCCTTTGTTCGGTGGTGCAGGCACTAGGCAAGCACTCCACCACAGAGCTACCCTCTCCCTCCCTTTACACATTTTTATGTGATGATACCTGATTCTCTCTGTGTCATAATACAGCCTCCAAATTTCAAGCTTATGTAACTTTTGTCTGTCTTTCATGCCACTGTCTTACGCTAGCCTTTTCTTCAAGATGTAATCTTTTTTTGTTTTTTGTTTTTTTGTTTTTTTGAGACAGGGTCTTGCTTTGTAGTTCAGGCTGGCTCTGAGCTCAGTATGTAGCCCAGGCAAGCCTGGAACTCAGCAATCCTCCTGTCTCTGCCTCCTGAGTGCTGGGATGACAGGCGTGAGCCACCATGCCCGGCACTGTGGTATGTGGTGCTGATTGCTGGTTGATTGCTGGTGGGCGTGAGTCTGCACACCCAGCATTGTATGTGGTTACCGGGGATCGAACTCAGAACCTTGTGCTTGCGAGGCAGGCACCAGAACCACTGAGCTAACCCTCTGGCCCCAAGATGTAATCTTTAACAGGAATGTGTATGCCATGAGGTGAAGACCTAAGATTTTTTTTTTTTAACTACCAAGAATCAGTTGTTATGGTACAATTTGGTGATGAGCCCATTAAATTGTAATTAACTTTGAAGATGCTTAATCCCTTTCATCTCTCAGAAGTGGGGTCTTTTACTGAGTTTTATTCCATAACAGGGCACTCTGCTTTAATTGCTGAATTTTTGGTATAATTTGGAGCCCTCCAGGGCAAGTTCCCTTGCTCTTTCCAGTCCTTCAAAACATCTTTGGCCATTCTTGCAGACTATGTTGGTAAGCAACAACAATTATGAAAGCATTCCACTAGAAATATGAGGCGTGTTTTTGAACATAACAGTGGTGGCACTGAGCTTCCTACATGGCCAGTGCCTGGGTTTATGCTGGAGCCTGAATCTCCTTGGAGTGTTGAAGCACTACCTACAGTTGAGATTCTGCTTTGATTTTCATTATAGAGGGGGACACAGCAATATCTAGATCACATATCACTTTGGTCAGTATTGCTGAGTTCACCCCTCTCCAAAGGCCCAGCAGAAATATGCTTGGTATTTCAGGAATCTGTGACCTTTAAGGATGTGGTAGTGGACTTTACCCAGGAAGAATGGAAGCAGCTGGACCCTGGACAGAGAAATTTGTTCAGGGATGTGACACTGGAAAACTACACACATCTCGTCTCTATAGGTAAGGATGGCTCCCAGGTTAAGGGCAGGGTGTGGAGGACGACGGTTCTTGTGCTTAAGTGTGTTTTCCTCTTGGGAACCAACAATTTTTAGGTTTTGTGATTTTGAAATAGTTTCTAATTTTCTGATAGGCAGGAAAACAAACTCATACTTTCTGTAAGTCTATTAAGATGGTAGATCATTATGCCCCGACCAGGGCTGGGAGGTTGTGACATGAGCCCGACACAGTGCTTCTCCCCACGCTTGGCGCACCCATGTGTCTTCCAGAGAGAAAGCTTGAGGTTGAGTTCTGACCTTTGCTACAAATGGGGTCCATTGTTTTTCCTCCCTCAAGCAGGACTGCAAGTTTCTAAACCTGATGTCATTTCCCAGTTGGAGCAAGGGACGGAGCCATGGACTGTGGAACCTGGTGTTGCTGTGGGCCCCCGTGGAAGTGAGTAGTGGGGCCAGTGGATGTGGACCATGCCCCTAGGCTGCCACTTGGTAAGGGGACACTTCTCTCACAGCCTTTGCTGTGCAGTAATGGGAAGGAAGCCTTGCAGTTGCCTGGGTGCGTCACGTTGCTCACTCTGAATGCACATTCTGTCTCTGTGTTCCTGTAAGACCAGGCATCCACCCCGTCTTTCCAAAGCCAGCTTCCTGACCTGGGTTGCCATTCATTTTCCCACTGTCACTGGGACCTTAGCCTCATAATTATCCCTTGGTTTTTAGCTCCTACGGTTTTCTCTTCAGGTTTTGCAGGCTCTGTCCCTGCTCCCATCAAACAGAAAGACAATCTGTGCCTCCAAGTACTTTTCCTTTACCTTGTTAACTTTCCTGTCCTCCACGCAGTCTTTTTCAACTAACTTAACAAAAGGAAGCTTCCCAGTCCAGCAGTCTTCATTTTGTTATTATACAGGCCTTCCCTGATTAAGCTGTAGCTTCTCATTCTGTTGCTTTACCATTATTGTCTTTCAGCTTACTGAGGACCTTTCCTCTAAATCATCATTCTCCACCCTGTACCACATAACTTCTTCGAACCTGACCCTGGAACAGGAACAATCTAGGAACTCTAGAGAAGGGCTGAATCTAGAGAGTTGGGGACACATGCCATGTTTAAATTTGAGAAATGCTGGGTTAACTAAAACCGTAGCAGTTTTCTTGCTGGAGTACATTCTGAGCAGTTCTTAGCCTTTGTCTATCATGTAGTACAGAACACATGCTGGGTTTTTCTTCCTGTTTACATAGGGAGGCGTTAGGAATTCCCATCCAGCTCACAGATCGTAACTGAACTCTTCCCCTCCCTGCCTTTCTTTCTCTGCCTGAGTGCTGCAGCTCCTTCCTCTCCCTCGAGCCACCACCTCTTCCACTCTCTCTCCCATCCTTTCTATTTCCCTCTCTCTCTTTCCTGCCTGTGTCTGTGAAGATTCTTTTTTAAAAACATGATTTAGAGGGGCTGGAGAGTACTCGCTTCGGCAGCACATATACTAGAGGGGCTGGAGATTTAGCTCAGTGGTTCCGGTGCCTGCCTCACAAGTGCAAGGTCCTGAGTTCAATCCAGGTAACCACATACAATGCTGGGCGTGGCAACTCATGCCCACCAGCAATCAATACCACATACCACAGTGCTGGGTGTGGTGGCTCACGCCGGTCATCCCAGCACTCGGGAGGGAGGCAGAAGCAGGAGGATTGCTGAGTTCGAGGCTTGCCTGGGCTACACAGTGAGCTCAGGACCAGCCTGAACTACAAAGTTGAGACCCTGTCTCAAACAAAACAAAACATGATTTAGAAAATTTTTGATGTTTTTATTAAGAGCTTTATAAAGTAGTGCTTACAATTAATTTTTGGAAAAGCAAGTTGTCATTTTATTACAAATTAAAAATGAAATTTCAACATGTTCGAGCTTAACCAGAGAGAAAATAATTTTAAAGCATTTAAATGTGAATTGAAAAAACTCAGGACTTTAGCAGCCATTTTAGTCACTGCCAAACAGATTAAGAAATTCAAAAATGATAAATGCCTCATGCTGCATCAGTGAGGTAGATAGCTTGGCTGGCTGCTCAGTGGACAGAAGAACTCCAGGCAATTACCCTCGTTCTTTTGTTTGCTCTTTCTTGCTGGAGTGTGACGTGATGATGGTCGTCTTGGGAGGTCAGCCCTTAGTCCTATCTCCTTTATCATCTGGGACAATTGAGTCTTCGCTGATGGCTTGGCTGCTGTTGTCTTTATAAAATGCAGCAGTGGAAGCCACAACATTCCCTGTGCCTTGGTCTGGTCTCTGTCACAGCCCTGCACAGCCATGGTCTGTCACCCTGATATGCTTGTCCTCTCACAGCGTAGCTGTCAGCACCCGAGGTTGCTTCCTCCTCGCCTGGGTGCTGGAATGTTTGTGTCAGTGCCCACAGACTTTGTGCGTAGTAAAGTGGGGGCTGCCACCTGAGCAGGTTGATGGTGTTCAGCATGGTCTTCTGGAGCTTTCTTTAGTTCTTCCTTCTTCACTCTGGCTGATTGTCTTGGTTCTCAAGTGGAGGATGAGATAGCTTGCATAACGTGTGTCTTGATCTTCACTGTCGGACATTCAGCTGAGACCCTAGTTGGTGTTGGGATTGGCCACCTTCACAAATTTCCCCTTCTCACCATCAGATGCCACGGCCCCCACATCCTGCAGACTTACAAGAATTCCTTCCTGGCCTCTGTTATGCACACACAGATGACCTTCTTTGGTGTTTTGGTAATGAAGACATAGCCATGCCCTGAAGAACTAGCCTTTTTTTTTCTTTGAGACAGGGTATTGCTTTGTAGTTCAGGCTGGCCCTGGGCTCACTATGTAGCCCAGGCAAGCCTCAAACTCAGCAATCCTCCTGCCTCTGCCTCCCGAGTGCTGGGATTACTATGAGCCATGATGCCCAGCATTGTGGTATGTGTACTGATTGCTGGTGGGTATGAGTCACCATACCTCGTCTTATTGTATGTCGTTGCTGGGGATCGAACCAGGGACCTCGCACTTGCTAGGCAGACACTGGAACCACTGAGATAAATCTCTGGTCCAGAACTAGGCATTTTTGAATCCTGTGTCATGTCGGTTTTGCCCTGACCATGTTGCTGTAGAGTAGGTGTGGGCGCAGAGGCCATTACCAGGCTGCCTTGGGCTCAGGCCTGCAGCAATGTGGTGTTGGCCATTATGGCTCTCAGTGTGGAGAGAGGCAGGTTCCCTGGTTACTGGGATTCTTCCTTACCAGTGCAGTGGAGGTGTGAGGCAGGCATTGGAACCACTGAGCTAAATCCTTAGCCCCTGGAAGTGCTATTTTAAGCATGGCATCTATCTTAGCTCCCTGCTACTTTTGGTGTTGGCACTCTTGTCTTGGGCAGTTCTCTAGTTCCACTTGTTTTCTTGTCCTCTGTTTCTTCTGTTGTTTTGTGTGTTTGGTGTTGTATTTTTCTCTCTCTACTACCATGCTCTCATCTACATGTCTTTGGTTTCTGATACTTTTCTTTCCTCATTCTTTTGTTTTGTTTTGGTTTTTGAAACAGGGTCTTGCTATGTAGTTTGGGCTGGCCTCAAACTCATGGTGATCCTCCTGCCTCAGCCCGCAGAGTGCTAGAATTGCAGGGCTGAGCCACCATGCACAGCTTTACTTTTTCCTTTGAGTGGGCTGTTTGCTCTGCTACAGGAGTATCTTCTCTCACAAAGGTGCTACAGTAGCAAGTTCCATTTCTTCCCAATCCTGAGAAGCCTGAAATTCACCAGGGTCTTTTCCCCTTCAGTCACTGTCTGCTCTTTACAGAGATCCCATTTCAGCTATGATGAAGCCACTCAGTGTTTCCACTGACAGCCTCGGGGCTCAGCTGAGGCTTGCCTCTTCTGTTTGTAAATCATGGCTGTTGGATTTTTATTTGTTGTTCATTATTAAGGAGTCTCAGTTCTGACTCTTAGTCATTTCTAGGGTTACCTTTTTAATAACTATCACCTTAAATGTCACTCCCTTACCTGTTCTTAGAGATGATTTAGGGAATTGAGGTAAGCATTCTCTTGCCACCTTCGCAGTATACTGGTACCTTCACCTTCTTTTCTCTTTCCATGTCTTAGAGCTATATATCTGAAAACACGCAGAATTTCCTGTGGGCTCTAGTTTCAGTTTCATAAGCTCATTCCCACAGTTGCAAGTATTTTTCCTTGTCCGGAGAATATTGATATTTCGTTCTCTTTCAGACTGGGAGCTAAGATGTGAAAATAGTACGTCACCTCCAGAAGTGGACATTACTGAAAGGGAGCAACTGTCAGGGGCACAGGCAGAAAAACTCAGATGGGAGGATCCTTGGAATTCCAGCGTCTTTGACACTTGGGAGTCTGAAGGCAGTCTAGGGAGGCAGCAGGTACTGCCAGGGGAAAAACTGCAGGTGAGTGAAAAGACGACACCCACGTGGGAGCGAGGCCCTGGGAATACCGACTTCCAGAAAAGCAGTGTGTGCTCGAGCGCCGCGACACAGCAAGAGACATCCCCAGAGCGGACCTCTGCTAAGACAAATGTCAAGCAGAATTCATATCCAGTTAAAAAAGAGAAATCTTGTAAGTGCAATGAATGTGGTAAAGCTTTTAATTATTGTTCAGCTCTTATTCGCCATCAGCGAACACATACTGGAGAAAAACCCTACAAATGTAATGAATGTGAAAAGGCTTTCAGCCGAAGTGAAAACCTTATAAACCATCAAAGGATCCATACCGGAGACAAACCGTACAAATGTGACCAGTGTGGGAAGGGCTTCATTGAGGGTCCATCTCTTACTCAACATCAGAGAATCCACACTGGGGAAAAACCCTACAAGTGTGACGAGTGTGGGAAAGCCTTTAGCCAGAGGACCCACCTTGTCCAGCACCAGAGAATCCACACTGGGGAGAAGCCATATACTTGCAATGAGTGTGGGAAGGCATTCAGCCAGAGAGGCCACTTCATGGAACATCAGAAAATCCACACAGGAGAAAAACCTTTTAAGTGCGATGAGTGTGACAAAACCTTCACCCGGAGCACACATCTTACCCAACACCAAAAAATTCATACTGGCGAGAAAACCTATAAATGCAACGAGTGTGGGAAGGCGTTCAATGGGCCCTCCACATTCATCCGGCACCACATGATTCACACCGGCGAGAAGCCCTACGAGTGCAGTGAGTGTGGGAAAGCCTTCAGCCAGCACTCGAACCTAACTCAGCATCAGAAGACACACACTGGGGAGAAGCCCTATGATTGTGCAGAATGCGGGAAATCCTTTAGTTACTGGTCATCTCTTGCCCAGCATCTGAAAATTCATACTGGAGAAAAGCCTTATAAATGTAATGAATGTGGAAAGGCCTTCAGCTACTGCTCATCCCTCACCCAGCACCGGAGAATCCACACCAGAGAGAAACCCTTTGAGTGCAGCGAGTGTGGAAAGGCTTTCAGTTACCTCTCCAACCTGAATCAGCACCAGAAGACACACACCCAGGAGAAAGCCTATGAGTGCAAGGAGTGCGGGAAAGCCTTCATTCGGAGTTCGTCTCTTGCCAAGCACGAGAGGATCCACACTGGAGAGAAACCCTACCAGTGTCACGAGTGTGGGAAAACCTTTAGCTATGGCTCGTCCCTTATTCAGCACAGGAAGATCCATACTGGGGAGAGGCCCTACAAGTGCAATGAGTGCGGGAGGGCCTTCAATCAGAACATACACCTCACACAGCACAAGAGGATTCACACAGGAGCAAAGCCTTACACGTGTCCAGAGTGTGGGAAGGCCTTCCGGCACTGTTCGTCTCTTGCTCAGCACCAGAAAACCCACACAGAAGAAAAGCCCTACCAGTGCAGTAAATGTGCCAAGACGTTCAGCCAGAGCTCCCACCTGACACAGCACCAGCGGATCCACACTGGAGAGAAGCCCTACAAATGTGGTGAGTGTGACAGAGCCTTCAGCCGGAGCACACACCTGACAGAACACCAGAACACACACAGCGGGGAAAAGCCATACAACTGCAGCGAGTGCCAGAAGACCTTCAGCCAGAGTGCATACCTCGTCCAGCACCAGAGGGTTCACTCCGGGGAGAAGCCCTTCGGCTGTGCCGACTGTGGGAAAGCTTTCCGGTACCGCTCCGCACTTAACAAGCACCAGAGGCTGCACCCTGGTGTCTGCCTGTCCTAGGGGCTCTGAAGCAAAGTGATAGGGCAACTGCTGAATATATTTAACTTTCACCATCACACGATGAGATGGAAAGTACAATGGGATGAACTGATTGTTACTAAAAAACTTTGTGACATAAACTCAACTATTTTGTGTGGAATGAATGTTTGAATAGAGGATCTCAGAGGTAGTTTAGTATTTTATACACAGTTTTGTACATTCACAATATATTCTTAAATGGTTTTGCTACATGTCTCCTTCTGCGTGTTGCATCTGAACGTATGTGTTTATGCATGGTTTGTACTTCAGTAATGAGGCACTTACTCTGCTCCTCTCAAACACCTGAGTTGTTTAGGAAACTGATTTGTAATAAAATGTTAATAAATACTCTCAAATTCAGTTACATATAATAGCCTAAATCAGCGTAAGCATTAAAACTGGAGACAGGTGCAATGACCTGTGTCTTTAGTCCCAACTTAGGAGGCTGAGGCAGGAGAATCACTTGGACCCGGGAGTTTCTAGGCAGTATAGCAAGACCATGTTTCAAAGAAGACGGCCGGGTGTGGTGGTTCACACCTGTAATCCCAGCACTTGGGAGGCAGAGGCAGGAGGATTGCTGAGTTCAAGGCTTGGCTGGGCTACATAGTGAGCTCAGGGCCAGCCTGAACTACAAAGCGAAACCCTGTCTCAAAAAGAAAAAAAAAAAGACGTTTATTACATCTGCTGAAGTCTGTTTCCATGGCTTATACCAGTGTATTTATCCCAGGCTGAACATAGCAGATACTTGGTGTCTTAGTTTGGGCTGCCACAACAAATTCCCAAAACAAGTTATGATTTAAACAGTCAAAATTTATTCTTCACAGTTGTGGAGACTGGAAAGTCTAAGATCTTGGCACTTGCATCTCTAGTGCCTGGTGAGGGCCACTTCCTGCTTGTACACAGCTGTTTTCTCATGTTACATGGTAGAAACAAACTCTAATATCTTTTTGTTGTTGTTTTTTAAGTACTAGGGATTGAATCCATAGTCTTCACACTAAGCCCCAACCCTATTTTATATTTTTATCTTGAGACAGAGCCTTGCTAAGCCACAGGACAAGATTTCCTGTTGGTTTAGATATAAAGGCAAGAAGCCAGGAGGACCTAAAGATCTCAGTGGAGCAGTTTCAAGAAAGGATCTTCCATTCCTGGAGCTGGTTTGGAGGGGGATGGGAGTCACAATTCAGCTGTAGAGCTTTTACATTAATTTAAAAAATACAAATGTACAGTCTGGAAACACCTGTAAAACTACCGCCCAGGCGAAACAGAGCTGTGCTCTAATCTGGTGGCCTTCAGTATGCTCACATCACCGTCGCCTCTTTCCCGAAGGTCACTGTTTTGGATTACTTTGGCTTTTTTATCCTTGATCATCCAATAAGCTCTGGTGTGTAGGCTTTTCTGAGATTCATCATATCATTGTACATAGCTGTGGTTTTGTTATTGTGTAACAAATCGTGTGAATGCAGCACTAGTTACCTGTTCTACCTCAGACAGGCTTTTAGGTCATGTGCAGCGTGAGGTGATTACAAATAATGTGAGAACATTCTTGTGCCTGTCCTTCGTGTACATGTGGATCCATTTCTGTTGGCCATATTACCAGGAGTGAATCTGTTCCAGTGACACACAGGTTCCACTTTAATATACATTGCCAAAGGTTTTGCTGAACAGTTGCTCCATTTTACATTGCTGTCAGTTGTGTTTGAGTTTCTGTTTGCTCCACACCTTCAGCAGTATCTTCAGTGTTTTGCATCAGCTGCCCAGGGAAGTGTTATTAGACCTTCAAGGAGAGGCATCAGGTAGGCCAATGAAGATGCCAGTCTGCAGTGAGGAGAGGTCCACTCTAGAGGTGCACTTTTGGGAATTTAGAGCAAAAGACCTCTTCCCCTAAGCCTCATGCTTTGGATAGTGATAGGACTTCTGGGGCTCCATATTGGATGTGCTAACTGTGCTGTGGGGAGGTAGAGTCTGATCAGAAGAGCCCAGGCACTGGGGCCCTGATCTAGGAGGACACCTCCTCTTCCCACTCCTCTTTCCTGTTCCTGGCTGCCATGTTGTGAGCATCCCTCTCCTATTCCCCTCTACTGTGGCATTTTTCCTTTCAATAGCAAATTAGAGTGTGAGCCAAAATGAACTCCTCATTAAGTTGTGAGTGTCGATATGTGTCTCAGTGACAAGAAAGTAAGGTAGGAGTCAATGTATATTTTAAATTGTGGGGTTGGGTATGGTGGCCTTAGAAAGCACAGACAGAAAATGTCTAAGTGCTTATAAATACAAAGTGTTAGAAATCAGTAGGGCAAAAGATCATCAGGGAATAGGACCCCAGAGGGCAGCTGAGAGTTTTCAGGAAAAGAGGTCAAGCAGTGGTGTCAGGGACTTGTGAAAGTCTAAGAGGTAATGAGCGGAAAACAGCATAACCAGAATCCTTCCAAGAGTATGGTGGCTGAGACAGGAAGAGAGCAAAGGGCCTTATGAGAAGAGATTGTGATTATGACTTAAGACTAAACTGGGAGACAAAAGCAGGGGCTACTATAGGTGTGAAGAGAGGCGCAGAGGAAGGAAGCAAACATAATCTATGACTCTTACCATGTTAGGCTTTGTTGGGACTGAAAAAATTTGCAGTTTTAAGTCATTTTAGTTGCAAAGCCTGCTTGAGAGGGTGGCTGCAGAATGGCTTCATTGATATTGATGCAGAGTAGGATGAGACTGGGTACAGATGTCTGGAGTGGAAGGGAAAACCAGACCATTGGAGGAGAGAATACCGAACACATGAGAGCCTGGGACATGGGGTAAATTTACTAAGTGCATGTTTAAATCAACAAATATAATGGTCTGCATAGTAACAGAAAGATGAAGCAGTTGCCATAATCAAACAAATGTGAGGATCACAAGGTAGAAGACTTCCACGAGGAGTAGTAGGGGTCCTTGAGGGGCTAGGGTTTGTTAGGAACAAGAAGAGCAGCTACCTCGTCCTCCAGGCCCAACCAAGTCAAGTGCAGAAAGCACTTTTGCTTACATCAGAGAGAGTCAAAGGGGGAAAGGCCGGAGGGTGAAGGAAATCATCTCCAAGAGGAGCCAGGCTGTCCTCAGAGTCTGTGATGCACTTGCATGGAAATCATAAATGCAGAAGAGAAAGTGGCATGGACAATTCAGGCACGTTTTGCATCGAGTAGTGATCACAGAGCCTGGATGCTCATGTCTCACAGTGGAGGGAGAAAGGCAGTAGAAGAGGACCTAAGGCGCCGCCTCAACATGTGGGAATGCAATTCGTATTCAGAACTGAGCGACAAACTGAAATTTAAGTAGGGCAGGTACATTGCAGGGGAGGGTGCTGATGTTCCTTGTAGCAATTACACTGAATTTTATTAATCTATATTTTGTGCTAGTACAACAAAGCACCCAAGCCTGGGTGACTTTATAAAGAAACAGGATTGTTTAGCTTATGCTTCTGGAGGTTCAAGGGCCTGATCTGTGATGACTGGCTGGCACAGCTCTGAGGCAGCACAGGACATCATGTGGCAAGAGACAGGGACATGTGTTCATGCTTTTGTCTATCTTCTTTTATAAAGCCACCAGTGTTCAGTCCTGGACGATCTAATCTGTTGACCTCATCCTGTAGATGCCATTGTCATTTACATTTTCCTTTTAATCTCTCACAATGGGAATTATCTCAACATACAACTTATGAGGCACACACTGCACCATATTCAGATCATAGCACCTTCAGGTAAACTGCAGAACTGAGGTTGGAGAAGACAGGAAATGGAACAAGGAAGGGACTGAGATCATAGGGCTTGGGGCCACCAGAGAAATCTTCTGTTAGGAAGCTCAGAGAACTGGAGCACATCCGGCAACCTTGGTTTGATCTGCGTAAGATGGTTTTATTATGATCCAAAATATTTAGAGTCATACTACTAATTATTCTTGCACTATCTGCAGGTTTTTCTAAGCTTTTTCTTCCACTCCTTTTTTCCTCACAACAAACTAGTTTTCTTTCTTTTCTTTTTGCGTTACCAGGGATCGAACTTGGGCTCTTGTACTTCCAAGGTAGGTGCAATACCCCTTGAGCTTAATCCCTGGCCCTTTAAACTGGTTTTCCCTATAGATTTGTTCTTGTTAATAAGTTAGAATTCTGCAATGTAGAGCAGTCTCAAGTTAGTATGGTTAATGGTAATCAGTTCCTTTAATTTTTATTTTTTGGTGACATGTGGCTTTAAAAGCCTTGAACTCCATGCTCAATGACAACTATAGCAATAATATTTATTAAAGGCAACATTTCAACTCATTTGTGCATCATCTTCATTCTTAGAGCAATCTGGGGGTGTGTTTGTTTTTCTATGCATTAAAATTATAATGGTTTCCATTAATCAAATAGAATATAGTAGGATCAACACTTCAGTGTCTGTTCTGATTGGCCTGGAAGTCTGTGCTCTCTCTCCTTATCTTAAGGCAACACTGTCCTCTGAGTGCTTGGCCAATGGATTTCTTTCTTGGGTGGGAGGGCAGGAATTGTGGCTTAGGTCCTTTCCACCAAGCTACATTCCTAACCCTTTCATCTTGGACTGAGAAATGTTACAAACTGAGTAAAGCCACTTCTGGTGTGCCTGTAGGTATCTCCAGAGATAGTTTTTGTGTAGGACAAAGAACTGAGGGAAGAGACCTGCATCTCCAGAAGGCTGGGGCCTGGATGGAACAAAAGCAGGTTCTGAAAGAGAAGCCCATGGTCCAGGCTATCTCTATTTCTCCAAAATGATAAGGTGAGCAGTTTTCCTCCACCACACCTTTCCATCCTCTCCAGAGTCCCAAAGCCCTAGAATCAACCCACAGTGAGCCGAGCTTCTAAAACCATGAGCCAAAAGTAAAATTCTCCAGTATTACGCTGCTTCTCTCATGCATTTTGTCACCCCAATGAAAAGCTGAGTAACTGGTATATAAAGAAAGGATGCTCAATAGGGATGACACTCACACAATGTATCATCATTCAGTCCAGCTCTCATCCACTTAACTATTAAGTCCTCAGGTTGAGAGGGCCTGGCTCTGCAGTGCTAATGAACAATGTGATGTCAGCTGCAGAGAGGTTATAATGCGGTGTAGAAAAGGCACACATGAATAGGGTGCTCTGTAAGTACTGAAGCGAAATAGACATCTTGAGAATGACCTAAGTCAGTGCTGCTGGTTCCCAGGAAGAACCTATCTCACTGACTGCCAGGGTGTCCCAGCCCTTCTGTCTATTGACTATGTCAGAGAAGAGGCAAGTCAGTCCTCAATTCATCATGCAAAGAAGGGCAGAGAACAGGATCTCCAACATTTGCAGTTCTGAAGACAGAGGTTCTGACGCTGTAGTTTCTGTCTTTGCATGCAGGCACGTGTGTTGACAGCCATAGCAACAGGAAGCGGGGACTCGTGTAAGTGATCCAAGTGAGGAAGCAAGGACAGCCAGGGCACTTTATGACTCAGCCTTTGAGGTCACACTGTCTCTTACACTCTTCTTCACTAATTAGAGTGGTCACTGAGGGACGAGATCAGCTTGGTCCTTGGAAGGAGGTACAGAGGATCTACACGCATCCTTGAAACCACTACTGGACCTATCTGTGGAATTAGATCAGACAATATTCACGAGGTGCTTAGAACAGTGCCTGGCTCACAGCACTGTCCATGTGAACAACCTGGCACAGGTATCACCAGCCATCTCTAAGGGGGCCTTCTCTTCTGAGGGTGAGTAACCCTCTGAGGCTGCTTCTGGGGTGGCAAGGATCATGTAGCCCACTCTTTGATCAACTTGTGATACTATGGACTTAAAACTTCAGGAAATACTCGCTTTTTCATTTATCAATTTTATGATTTCTTACATTCTCCCAAGAGAACTTGAGGGGAACATTATCCCCTTTTACAGATGAGAAAAGCTGGGAGTCTAGTCTCATTATATAGCATCACTTAACCAGTCAATCATTTACAAAAACTAGAATCCTGGGTGGGGGTTATCATGATCCCCAACTTGAAACTATACTGTGATTAAAAACTGCATGGTACTGGCAAAGTAAAAGACCCAAGGACTAGTGAAACAGATTAGAAGATTCAGAAATAACCGCAGATACACTAAGCCACCTCATCTTTGACAAAGGAGCCAAATTTCTCAATGCAGGAAAGATAAGTCTCCTTAACAAATGATGCCAGAAAAACAGCTTTAACCTGCCAAACACTAAAGCTAGACCTTTCTTTCACCATGCACAAATATAAAATCAAAGTGGGTCACAGACCTAAACATTAAAGCAGAAACACTAAACCTGCTGCAAAACAGATTAAGTAGAAATCTTGGGAGACGTTGGCACAGGTAAAGACTTAATGAACAAAACCTCTATAGCATGAGAACTACCAGAAGGAATCTCATGGGATCTCATCCTATTAAAAAGCTTCTGCACAGCAGAAGAAACCACCCACAGGGTGAAAAGACAACCAACAATATGAGAAAAACATTTTACCAGCTGTTTCTAAAAGGTCTACTATCTAGGATATACAGAGAGCTTAAAAAAAATCAGCCTGCCCCAAATTTAAAGACCCAATTCAAAAATGGGCAACTGAAATGAACAAACACGTTTCAGAGGAAGAAGTGGAAGCAGCCAAGAAGCATATGAAGAAATGCTCAGTGTCACTGGTCATTTGAGAGACACAGATGAAAACAACCCTGAAATTTCATCTCACTCCACAAAGAATGGCTGCTGCTTAACCAGCAAAAAATGTTGGTGAGGCTGCGGGGAGGAAAGAACCTTTCTCCACTGTGGGTGGGAATGTAGACTGGTACAACGACTATGGAGGTCAGTGTAGAGAGTCCTCAAAAAACTAGGATTAAAGGTCCTATTTATTTGATCCTGGTATTCCCCTGCTGAGGATATACACGAAAGAATTAAAAGATTTATATCAATGACATATGTGCAACCATGTTCACAGTGGCTCAGTTTGTGATAGCTAAATCTTTTTTTTTTTTTTTTTTTTTGCTTTTTGGAGACAGGGTCTCGCTTTGTAGTAGTTCAGGCTGGCCCTGAGCTCACTATGGTGCCCAGGCAAGCCGCCACGAACTCAGCAATCCTCCTGTCTCTGCCTCCCGAGTGCTGGGATGACAGGCGTGAGCCACCACGTCCGGCATTGTAGTATGCAGCATTGATTGTTGGTGGGCGTGTCTCCACGCCCAGCATTCTATGTGGTTACAGGGGATCGAACTCAGGTCCTTGTGCTTGCGAGGCAGGTGCTGGAACCACTGAGCTAATCCTCTGGCCCTGTGATAGCTAAATCTTGGTAACAACTCAAATCCCATCAACTGGAGACTGGAAAAAGAAGATGTGTGTACATGCGTGCACGCATGCGTGCGCACACATGTGCGCGTGTAATAAAATGGAGTATTACTCTGCCATAAACAATGATAGGTTTGAGTCATTTATACTCAAATGGGCATATTCATAAGTGAAATAGATGCATAAATACTGTATCTTTTCTCTGGTATGAGAATCTGAAGATGTAAATGACTTCTAGAATTTATGCTAGATATTGTGAAATAGAAAATATTCAAAGGGAAAAGGGTATGGGTAAGTAACGAGGGGAAAGAAAAAATGTGATGGTAAAAAAAGGAAACAAACTATATGTGTATAGAGGGTAGGGGAGTTATAGGGTGGGTAGGGGAATGCAAAAAAATTAGAAGTAATGTCCTATACTAGTACAAATTTTCAATACTGAGTGTGATCATGATGTGTATATAAAATGTACCAATAGAGAATTTAATTTACAAAAAGAAAATTAATTTGGGACATTGGTTAAGGGTGTATTGACCAAAGAGCAGGAAGGGACTACTGGTTTCTATTCCAATAGGGATACTGGTACACTTTAAAACAATTATTGCAGAAAATTTGAAAACATAAACACAAAATATAATAGTAAATTTCCATGATCTCTTCACCCTGCATCATCACTGATCAATACTTTTTCAATCTTGTTTGCAACCTCTGCTCCTACTACTTATTCCTAGAGTACTTCAAAGCTCCATAGAGCCTATTTTGACCTATTAGTTGTACTTCTTAAATAATAACTTTTCCTTTTAGTTTTCAAGTTAAATTTTTTTCTGTGATATCAAAGATTAAACCTGGACCTGTATCTCTCACCATGCAATAAGCTTAAGTGAGAATGGATCAAAGATCTAAATATTAAAACAGAAACAATCTGCCGGAAGAGAGTAGATAAAACTCTTGAAGACATGGGTGTAGGCAAAGATGTTATGAACAAAACCCTGATTATACAGGAAACATTACAAAACATCAAAGCTGGAATCATATCAAATTTAAAAGCTTTCACCCAGCCAAAGAAACCACCAAAAGAATGCTGACAACCTATAGAATGGGAAAAAATTTTATCAGCTATCCCTCAGATAACACTACTAAGATTGAACTGGGGATTTAGCTCAGTGGTAGCTGTCTGGCAAGTACAAGACCCTGAGTTCAATTCCTAGTACCCCCACCAAGGGACTGATACATAAAATATATAAAGAACTAAATTTAAAGATCCAATTTTAAATTTGATCCCCTCAAATTTAAAGATCCAATCCAATAATGAGCATTTGAAATGAACACACACTACTCAGATGAACAAGTACAACTGGCAAATATAATAAAATATAAATATTACTTATCATTTGAGAAATGGAAATTAACACTGAGGTTCCATCTTACTACAGAAAGAATGCCCATCATTAAGAAGTCAAACGAGGATATGAGGAGAAAGGAACTTTTCTGCACAGTTGCTGAGAATGTAAACTGATACAACCACTAGGGATATCAGTATGCAGATTCCTCAAAAAACTAAGACTAGAGGTTCTATTTGACCCTGCTATTCCCCTTCCAGGAATCTTCCCAAGAGTTAAGAGCATCATACAACAGCAGTACATGCATACCCGTGTTTATAGCAGTGCAATTTGTAATGGCTACCAATATTCTGGAAACAGCCCAGGTGTTTATCATTGAATGGATAAAGAAAATTACATGATCAGCCGGGCGTGGTGGCTCACGCCTGTAATCCCAGCACTCGGGAGGCAGAGGCAGGAGGATTGCTGAGTTCGAGGCTTGCCTGGACTACATAGTGAGCTCAGGGCCAGCCTGAACTACAAAGCAAGAGCCCGTCTCAAAAAAAAAAAAAGAAAAAGAAAAAAGAAAATTACATGATCACACATAATACCTTTAACTGTTTTATAAAGCTGCTTCAACAACAGCAGACTGAAACACACGCTAGGAATTCTAACGAAAAATACCGGTGTTGAGAAAGACAGCAAAGGAAAGCTGGCAGATGGCATAAAAGTAGTTATTAAACATCAAGGGTTCTATTGTAAAAGAATATTAAATTATTGATATGGGGAAGAAAATGCAAGATGACTATTTAAACATTTTAAATATAAACGGTAAAATTCCACTTGGGAGCGCAACATACATCCTAGGTGTCTCTCATGAATCCATAGAAACACATCCTGTCAGGTTTCCGGGAGTCCGTGTCTGCGGCCGGAAATCTGTAGTAACAAAGGAAAGACTTTTTCAATGGGCGCTTTTCTTCAGGGTCCATCCCATAAACCCGAAATGAAGAGGTACACTGAATAGACTCACAAAATGCATGCTAAGATAACAAAATTTGGTAACAGAGGGTTGAACTTCTACTGTGAATCGTCACCTGAGGAAAAAAAAAAAAAGCCCACCAGCAAGCAATCCGGTTTGGGAGACCAACGGCCCGCAACTCCGCCCAACGTTCTTATCTTCCGGTCGGAAGCCTATTATGTCATAGAGCGGCGTCGGCCCTAGGAATAGTGGGGAGTGACGTCTGGGCGTTGTGCGACTGCGCAACTGCCTTGTCGTAAGTATAGGATCTGAGGCTTCTGGAAACCTGTCGTCTCAGGCACGAGCCTCAGAGGCTTCTGGGACTCGTAGTCTTAGGGGAAATTGACGCCGACCAGTCCCCGGGGCGGGGCGGCGCTGCTGCGGCGCTCTGCGCTGCCCTTCGAGGCCACCTCAGCCTTGGGAGGACGGACCTCAAACTCCACCTGTCTTCTGGATTATAGAGCGAGCGAGCGAGCGAGCGGGATCTGAATGGCGATTTTGAATCCCACGACCTGAGGGCAGAGCGGAAGCTGCTCACCCAGGTTTTCTCGCCTGCTCAGCCGGGTGAGGCAGCGGTACCGCGCTCGTGCCACCGCAGGAACACCTGCAGCCTGCTGTGTGGATCTGGGAGGTGCGCGGTGTAGCGGGGAGCACACCACAACCTGGGTCCTGATGTTCAGTGTATCTGGGGAGAAGTAGGAGTCTCACGTGACCACACTACAGCATTGCCGGAAGTGGAGCCGCTTCGCACGCCCTTCCCGGGAAGATGAAGATTAAACTGTCACACAGCAGCTGCCTGGCGTCCGTCAGGAAACGTTCGTCAACTGCCTGGAAACCTGGATTTGAGCCCGGCGACGCTCGTTCCTTACGCCACCGTTCTGAGGCTGGCGTGACCGTCTCACGTCTTGGGTCTTGTTGGGACAGCCCCCTGGCGCGAGGCCCCTGGCAACGGGACCCAGGCCCTGCTCATGCTGCTTTTGCAGGGTGCGCTTTCGCCTTTCCCTCCTCACTCACAGCCTCCGCTGTAGCTGTCCCTGCGTTGTCTGTTGGCGCTGCAGGATGACACTTCTGAGTATCACCAGTCCCTTCTAGTGCAGCCCACTTTACCTGAGATAAATGTTACGGAAAGGAACGGGCGCCCTCAGGAGCCTGCACCAGGACACGTGCTGATCACGCTGGGGGCACCCTGACCTGCTGTGGGGGGAGGACCTGGATGAGCTCTATGGGGGACACTACACGCGCTTGTGTGTACTTTTCCACCCTTTGAAACCCGATTTCTTTTTCCCGTGGCCATTTAATTTTCTGCTATTCATAGTTTTCCGTGAGGCTATGAGACAACAAAGACGAACCTCACCAATCACAACCACCTCTCGGAAAGAGGATCTTGCATTTTCAGAAGACGGGAGGCTGGCCTTTCCTTTCCCCTGAAGGTCACAAATGGGCAAGACCTGAAGGGGTTGTCACAGCTCACCTGCTCCCTGCTGTAACCCTAGTAACAAAAATAGGATTTTGCATATAGTAGTTACTCAAAAAAACTTACTGAATAAGTGAATGATTATCTCCATGCCTTAGTCACTGCCGTACCAAAATGAATATGGGCAGCACCACTCATCTTTATGTTAAATCCCAACCCTCAACAATTAGGGCACCACTTTGCAAGGGACTAACACTGGCAACTAAGGTGCTACGTCAGACCCTAACTCATGCAGGTCACACTCAAGATACCTTTCCTTGCCTCAAGCACACTCATTCCATTGTTCCTGCCACTTTCTGAAGCAGTTCTCAACGTCCTCACCCATGAGTGTCTTTAGTGGCATTGCCATGGCTGCCCCAGTGTCCTGAATCCATTTGAAACATTTAGCTTTCATGGTCGTTTTAACTCTAGGGAAGAGCCAGAAGTCCCATGGTGCCTGGTCTGCTGAATAAGATGGATGAGGACACAATAGCCCTGAGGCATTTTACCCAGTTATCTTCTTCATTTATAACAATGTAAGGGAAATGGATTGTTTTTTATTAGAGGTATTTATTATTCTTGATTTAGCACCCTAATGGTTAGAAAGTTTGCATATTAAGTCGGACATGAATCAAATAATCACGAACTAGAAATTATGAAGGAGCTTTACATACAAAATGGCCCAGTCTGGGAGTCAGAGACCACCCCTGAGTTGAGCCAAGAACTCAGGGATAAGGAAGATCGCCTAGATTGTAGTTATTATATTTTCTTATTTTCTATGTTCTTAATGCTTTGGCATTTGAGCTCCATATGCCCCTCTGGGCATTTGCTATTTCCTAGATATTCAGCAGCTGGCTCTCAGGAAGCTTTCATATGCCAGCTGATCAACTAGGAGCTAGAATGCCCCTTCCCCTACTTGACCCTTTGATGAAGCCACTATTCCCCTGCCCTAGAGCCAAAGGTCAGATGACCTGCAGAATGTGAAATAATTCAATGCAGCTAACTGTAAGATTGTAGATTCTGGACCAGGGATTTAGCTCAGTGGTTCCGGTGTCTGCTTTGCAAGCGCAAGTCCAGAGTTCAACCCCCAGTACCACACACCACAGTATCGGGAGTGGTGGCTCACACCTGTCATCCCAGCACTCGGGAGGCAGAGGAGGAGGATTGCTGAGTTCAAGGCTAGCCTGAGCTACATTGTGAGCTCAGGGCCAGCCTGAACTACAAAGCGAGACATTGTCTCAAAAAAAAAAAAAAAAAGATTGTATATTCTGCCTGGCCTGTTCTCTCCCATGGAGAAGCCAGAAGGTGATAAGGGAGGTTCCCCAGACACCTCGCACTCTCCCGCTCTTCCCAAGGCCCAGTCCTTGCCTTCGTGCGACTGCCAACTGCTTCCATTCACCCACGAAACTACATTTGTATCTATAATCCACGTGTTGACTTCTAGCTCTTAATCTCCTAAAAAAAAAGTTTGTAATAAATTTAAAATTAAAAGAAAAAAATTACAAAGGAAAAAATCAACCCCAAAGGAAGCGATGGGCAAAGGCCAGCCAGCATGGCACTTTGATCATTGCGCTTGCGCTTGAGTTTGGTGTGCGTCTGCGCCTGCGCAGGTTGTTCTGGTGCCGTCCGCGCCTGTGGAAACAGCCAGCAATTCTAAACGCGAGGCCTTGGGTTTCCCGTCTCCGCTCCCAGCCAAGCTCCTCAGCGCTGCTCTTCCTCAGCCTGCGGCCGCCCTCGCCATCGCATCCTAATGGTGAGCACAAAGGGCAGGAAGTTACTTGACAGCTGCTGTAGTCTGATAAAATATTCGGCCTGCCCAGAATGTGCGTGGCCTGCGCAGCTGACAGTTTTTCAAAAGCAGGTGTCCCTGGCCCGAGAGCTAGCTCCGTAGTTTCGGCGCGAAGGAACCCGTGGGTGACGGCCGTGTCGCGCCAGGCGCTGAGGTGCAGGAGCCCGAGCAGGTCGGCGAGGGGGGCGCCGCGCCGACCCTTGGCTCAGTAAGTGAAGTCCGCCCGGCAAAATCCTGGCTCCCCTTCACACAAATACGTACGTGGAGATACTTGTATATGGCATCAAGCTGTAATTTTCAATGTCTTTCTGATTCTGCACTAAAAAGTAGAAAAAAAGAAGTAGAAAGAAAAGAAAGGAAAGAAAACCAGGAAGAAGCCACCCCGTTTCTAGACCCTGCCGTGCCAACCCCGAGAGCGCTGCGGCGAATTCTTACCCGCCCCCTGAGGTCTCTGTGTTCTCCTAGCAGGCGGGAACCGGGCGCTGCGCCACAAGCACGAGCGGCTGTGCGGGTGGCAGCGGAAGTCACGCTCCGCTCAGCGGCTCGCGTCGCGGCAGCTACGGAGAAGCGCCGCAGTGCAAGCGGGGAGCTCGCAGAGGCGGGCGCGGGGCCCGTGGGTTCTGCCACACGTCCGCGGCGGGGCCTCCCGGGGCACAGCAGGCGGGCGCGGTGACCCCGAGGCCGCAGGAGCGGTGGCGACTTGCTTGTCCGGGAAACTATGTGAACTCTTCCTGGTTTTTGTTGCTGGTGTTTTTTTTTTTGTTTTCCTATCCATTGATAGCATTTTTACCAGAGTGCCCGGGTTTTGGTTTTGTTTCTTGTTGTTTAAAAAAACTCTTTTAAAGCTCTTAAATTAAAACCACCCAGGCGCATGAGGCTCCCGGTGAGACGCCGCTGTGCGGTGGGAACTCCGGGCAAACTCTCCGCAGCCACGCCTTCCACTGGGCCGCGGTGGGCGGGGACGGTCCGCAGGGGACAGGCACCGGGCCGCGCGGGACGGTGGCCCTTCCTCTGCACAGAGCCTGTCCTGTGACCCAAGCCAGCTTTTCAGTGCCAGACCTGATGCTTTTCCTCTTGCTGCCTTAACCTGACTCAAAGCTCAGGACAGCGCTGATCAGCTCAAGAGCGGACCTTCTGGATCTCTCGCTCCTGGAGTTACGGCGAAAGTGTATAGACGTTCATCAAGTGTGATGTGGGCTCTACATTAGTGCTCTATTGGGGTTGAAGAAATTCCCTTTCATATCTAGTTTGTGGAGTTTTTATCATGAGTGTTGGATTTTGTCAAATGCTTTTTTTCATCTATTGAGATAATTGTATGATTTCTGTTTTTTTACTTGAGATTTTATACCATGTTACCTGGTTTTCCAATGTTAAAGAATCTTACACTTCTGGGATTAAATTTCACTAGACATAGCACCCAGGTCTTTTGCTATGTTGTTAGATGCGGTTTGATAGCATTTTGTTAAGTGTCTTGGGTCCACATTCACAGGACACATTAGGCTGTGCTTTTCTTTCCTGTGCTGACTGTCTGGCTTTGGTGTAAGAACCCTGGTGCTGGGTCTCTGGAACTGATGTAAGTTGATAGAATGTTTGGTAGAATTCAACAGGAAAGCAAACAAGGTTGTACTTTCTGTTACAGGGAGCTTCTTTACACCTCTCTGTACTATTCAGATTGTCTATTTCCTCTTGAGTCAGTTTCAGGAGTTGACATATTTCTGGGGTTTTGCTCATCTCATCCAAGTTGTCTAACTAAGTTTCCTCCTGTCTTCCTGGGGTTGGATAGCATTTCTTTTTAGCGATAAATAGCATTCATCTGTTGCATTAGCTTTCTTGTGGCTGTTTTCATGTGCCATTTCTATTGAGCATGTATTCATATGTGAAAATGAACATGTATTCATGTGTGAACATGTGTTCATACTGCTTTCCATGTAGATTGTTTGGTAGAATGTCTCTGTTCAGACTTTTGCTTATTAATCTTATCTTGTACTTATTGCGAATTTTTAAAATGTTTTGCGGACATTTTCTATGGAGATCTGAAAATGCGCTGAGGCGGGGACTGTCCTGCACGGGGAGGCCTCGGTCAGGCGCGCAGAGGTGACGGTCCTTTCCTCGGTCCATTTCCAGGGACGTGGAGGGCGACGGGGGGGCAGAGGAGGCTCGGGCCCCGAGTGCGTGAGCCGCCCCGTCGCGTGGCCTGTGGTCCTCGCGCCCGGGTCCCAACCGTCACCCTGCCGGTTCCGCAGCGGGAGCGCAGGGGCCCAGCCCCTCGCCGCACCATGGGCGGTGTCCTGGGTCGGCCGCTGGCCTCGCCGCGGTCCCCATCCGGCCACCGCGACACGCTCGAGGGCCCAAAAGCGCGCGCCCAGCCCGTGTACCGGGTGGGTCGCGTCCGGCAGGTGCTGCGCCCTCAGAACGTCCTCCGCGCCCACGCCGCTCGGCGGCCGCGCCCCGGGCCAGGTCCCGGTCCCGGTTCCGGTCCTCTTTTCCTGGCTGCAGCGGCCGGCGATGCCAGGCTGCGCCTCCGTCTGCGCCAGGGCCGCAACCCCGCCCTGCGCGCGTAGCCTTGACCGGCTGGGACGGCTTCCTGCGGCGGACCCTCTGGGCCCTGCGACACCCGAGGACCGTGCGCAGCCCTGTGACCGTCAAGGTCTGCCCCCGGAGCGCAGAGGGCCCGTGCCCCTGTCATCGGTGCCTGTGACCCGCGGCGCCGGGCCCTCAGAGCCCGAGCCGTGCGTCCCGCGCGTCCCCGAGGGCTCGAACCCGAGCGGTGCGCGCCCCGCGGCCCGTCAGGCAGCCCTCGCTCCCCTGCAGAGGCGGGGCTCCCGGGCGTCTTCACGCTGAAGCCTGGGCCCCCGCCAGGGTCCCGCGGCGCCTGCGGCCTGGCTCCTCGTGGCCTCGCGCAGCCCCGGAACAGGCGCGGAGCCAAGAGGAACGCGATCTGTAGCTCCTCCAGCTCCACCCGGCCCTGCGCGGCGCCTGCCGAGAGTTCTCCCCAGGTGTTCACCCGAGATGCCGGAGCGGCCACTGGGAAAGAGAGGAAAAGGCCGTCTGTCTCTGCCCGTGAGCCCGCCAGCAGCGCGCGCTGAGCCCTCGGTTAGAGCTGGGCGCCCTGGCCGCAGAGTGAGACGATCCCGCCGCTACCGCCCAGCCCGGGCGCCAGCTGCCCGAAGGCGCCTCCGGCACGGGGCTCCCCGCTCTCGGAGAAGGACTGGACCTCGGGGACGGAAGCCCTCCTTCCAAGCTGCGGCAGCGGCTGACCCCGCGCGGCCCTCCGCGCCGCCCACCCCTGGCCTAGCTCACCCCTGCCCCGACCCGGTTCCTCCCACCTCCCCGGCTGGCACCCGCCGGCCCGTGCTGCTCAGCCGCCCGGATTCCAGCAGAGCGGCGCCGCCGCCGTCCTCTCCCGCAAGCCGGGCTTCGTCTTCTCACCCCAGCAGCCTCCCTCCAGGCCCGCCGAGCGCAGAGCCACTGCTGCGGCCGGGTTCCTCGTACCACCCAGCTCAGCCCTGGCAGGAGAGCTGCTGTGAGGCCCGCGGGGAGCAGTGACCCCCGCAGCGCCTGTGCCATCCTACCCGCCTACCGAGCCCCTCAGCTTGATGCCTGCATCCCCAGGGGTCGCTCCGCAGCCTGCGTTTGGGGCCACAAAGGGGCAAAATACCCTCCAGCCGACGGTTGCCCCAAGCTTTGGAGGCCCTGCGTTTTCTGTGAAATGGTCAGTGGCACCACAAAGCCCTGCGCTAGTGCCACCCGGGCCCGCACTCAGCGTCTGCACACACGCAGCCTCCACCTCGAAGGTCTCCACCTGCAGCCCCCCGTGCTCCGCCGTTGGCCGTGTGAGTCCAGGCCCCGGCTTTGGGGTTGCCAGTCAGAGCCAGCAGAGTGGGGCTGGGCCAGTGCTTGGCAGCGTGGCCCCTCGGCCCTTTGCTTTGGGCTGCGGTGGCTCAGTGACCCCCATGGAGTGTGAGGGGCCCGGGGTCTCTGTGGCTACCAGCAGAGGCGGCCGCTCCCGGCTGGGGCTCTCAGAGCGGGAGGAGCCTCGTCCAGCAGGGCCAGCGGAACCCAGACCTACTTTCAGAAAGGGCCCGGGCAGAACCCTCCGGGCCTGCCCAGCCAGGCCTCGCCTTCCTCCTCTCAGAGAGCGAGCTCTTCGGCAAGAAGCCTGTGCCCAGGGCCCCTGGCACCGCCCCCTTGGCGCAGAGCCCCCACCTCCCGCGCCCGAGAGCGGCAGCACTGTGGGTCGCCGCGCAGACCCTCCCCGACTGCAAGGGTCTGGGGCCGGGGACCTTTCCTATCTCCAGCCCGTTTGTTTTCCATTGGTGCAAGTCGCGAGCAAGGGCGTTCCCGGCGGCATCGCGTCCACAGGGAGCAGCCGCTTCCCTCTCCACGGCCAGTCAGGCCTCAGTGTCACTACGGAGAGTCCCGTCTCTGCCGCCCTGTGAATTGCATGACCTCAGTTCCAAAGAGAAAGCGCTGGTTGTCCCCTGGGGCCCTGATGCACCCGCATCCTCAGGACAGCACAGGGCCAGCGATGGCTGGCTGAGGGGTGCTGCGGTGACTCCTCACCATGCCCCGTGTGCCAGCGCCTGGCACCCACACTTGCTCTTCTATAGCAGCCCAGTGTGCTGTGGTTCGCGACAAGGACCAGCCTGTCCCTAAATGCCAGCTTTTCTTTGGCTCTAGGAAACGGTTCCCTGCCTTTGGCCCTGCAGGGTGTGGGCTTCTCCTTTCTGGCTGTTGCTCCTCAGTGGGTTCCCGAGCTTTGGGGTAGTCTGACAGCTTTTCCCAGAAGCTCAGTGGGCAGGCCGCGGGTTGCTCTCCTGGACTACGTCTCCACCATGGTGTTTTAGTTTATGTTTACCACAGAGGTGATGGCCCAGCCCCACACTTTGGGCAGTTTAATCTATGAAAGACGAGCTCATGAGAACTTGGCCAGTCGGACGCCCAGCTTTGCCCCCTCCCAGGAAAGGAGCACATTGGGCATCTCCTCGTGGGCGTGAGCAGGCGGGGCCTAGCCGGTCACCCTCCCCGCTGGCCGCACTCCAGCATGCCTAGATTTGTGCTCTGTACCCTGCTGGGTGCTGATACACCTTGGAGCTTTGTCCTGAGCTCCACTGGGAC
>PVIC010020625.1:0-29333 GCA_004025085.1 Thryonomys swinderianus
AACATATGAAGAAATGTTCAACATCACTGGTCATTTGAGAGATGCAAATGAAAACAACACTGAGATTTCACCTCACTCCACAAAGAATGGCCGCTATCACAAAATCAACCAACAATAAATGCTGGCGTGGCTGTGGGGAGAAAGGAACCCTTCTCCACTGTTGGTGGGATTGCAGACTTGTGCAACCATTGTGGAGATCTGTGTGGAGGTTTCTCAGAAAACTAGGACTACGGTTCCCATTTGACCCTGCTCTCCCCCTGCTAGGAATATACCCAAAAGCATTTAAAAACTCACATTGGAAAGACAGATGTACACTCTTGTTCATAGCAGCTCAGTTCGTGATAGCTCAATCTTGGAAACAACCCAAATGTCCATCAACTGGAGAGTGGATAAAGAAGATGTGTTTTTTTAATAAAATGGAGTATTACTCTGCCATAAAGAATGACACGATCAATCCATTTAGGTGCAAATGGAGACACCTGGAGAATATACTAATAAGTGGAATCAATAGATCACAGATAGACAATTTCTGGATCTTCTCTTTGGCATGAACACCTGTAGATGCAAATGAGCTCTAGAAAGTAGGACAGCTTTTATAGAGTGGAATATTTCTACAGGAAACTTGGTGTGGGAATGTGATGAGGAGAAGGAATAAGTATGATACAGAAAGCAAAAAGAGCATGTATAATGGGGGGAGGAGGTGTGGGTGCGTAGGGATATGGGTAAAAATGAGAATTAACTTGTGTCATATACTGGTACAAATTCCCCAATATTATATGTGATTCTGAGATGTATGTAAGTTGTACCAATAAAGAATTCAATTTTTTAAAAAAAGAATTCAATTTAAAAACAATAATAATAATAACAATAATAATAAAATTAATTGATACACCTTGTAGAGATGGATGGGGGTCTGAAAATGGAGGGGAAATAGGAGAGAGGGAAGGGAAGGGGAAGTGAAAAAGGATCTAGATGTTAAATATAGAAGCTCTTGGTGAATGTATTTTAATGTATGCAAACATATACTAGTAAAAAGGTGAAAAATAAAATTTCCTCCATGATAGGAATTTAGTGGGGCAAGCCAGAGATACGTAATAAGATTATTGTAGAAGATATTTATAACAGGATTATTCATAATATCAAAAATGGAAATAAGCCAAAAGAAGTTACACTGCAAACATATAATTGTCAATCAAATATTAAAATCATATTTGCAATTTTTATGCTAATAGTCAATAAAAAGAAAGACAAAAGCTATATAGTGAGTCTGACCACTAGACAATAAACACACATACACACACAGTGGGAAAAGATAATTTTGGTAGAAAATACTCTAAAATATCAACAGTGTTCTTTCTCCAGGTGGTGAGACTATGAGTGCTTTTCTTAAGTCTACTTACCTATTTAATTCTCTTTCAATGAGCGTGTTACTTTTTAATGAAAATAAAAGATTTTTGAAAACAAACTGATGTCTTCTTCTTACAAAAGGTCTACCAAAGCATTTTGATTTCAGACCTTCCATAGGAGCAAGTTCTGATAGAGGGAGGTGACTGAGTGTTGAGTTTTAAGGGGACAGAAGGTTGTGGTGTATTTGTCTGGGAGAACTTGTAACCCATAATACACCACTCTAGTTTTTATTGGGCACTCTTCAAAACCTGTATTTTTCATGGGGCCATGAAA
Organism: Thryonomys swinderianus; assembly: GCA_004025085.1. Classification (NCBI taxonomy): domain Eukaryota; kingdom Metazoa; phylum Chordata; class Mammalia; order Rodentia; family Thryonomyidae; genus Thryonomys; species Thryonomys swinderianus. The sequence continues at coordinate 1,681 of PVIC010020625.1, forward strand.
TGACTGCACACACAATGTTGTGTAGTACAGTGTGGTATAGTGAGAAGACCATTGGATTAGAAACATCTGGATCTTTGCAAAAGCAAAAATCAGCCCCTAACAGCAGTCACACAGTAGTTATTCATAGGTTGAACTTAGTATTCTATAGTTTAAAATTTCATGAAACACCAATATCGGACAAGATCACAGTGCAAATATGATGGAGAAAATCAAAACAAAACTGTGGGGGACTTGGCTGAATAGTGAACAGTTAAACAGCATGGGAAAAGCCTGAGGACTCTGAGAAATGAATGGTTGAACAACAAGAAGTTTAGATTAGTGGCATGCTCTATCTGGTTATCGTCCCTCACTTTTCTCATGAAAACTATACAGCTTTCCTTCACAGAGTTCCTTGCCCAAACTGCTTTTTTTTTCCTCCTATACTGATATTCTAAATAAAAGCCTGAAAGTTCTCAGATTTGGTGCTTCTCCTGGGAGTCTCCTTAACTCTGGGTGCTCTGGGTTGAGTAGCCCCTCTGTCCTTCTCCGTGACTGCACTGAATCTCATCTCTTAGTCATCTTTTCCACCCTTTCCAGCACCACAATTACACATTGTGATGAATGGAGTCTATTTGTAAGGAAAAATATGCTGCTGTAGATCAGCATAGAGGACCAACCTCTGAAAGCCTGGAAAAGAAGCAAGGACATATTCAACTCTTCCTCCTGGTAAGGGGACATAGGCTGCTATGTGATAGCCTGTAATGTTTTTGAGAGGTCAATGGTTAGGTTTAAGATCCCAGAGGCCTTTTAAATATCCAATTGCTAAAGTAAGTGAGAGCTATTCATTCGTTTTTATTTTTGGTCTTATACTTTCATTTCTTGTTTTTTAATTGAGTTTATTGGCATATTTTAGGTACAACTTATGATCACATTCACCATTGAGCCTGTATATGATGGATCTTAATTCTTTTTCCCATTCCTGTACCCTCCCTTCCACCCCTCTTCCCTATATACTTTAGCTTTGTTTCCTTTCTCCTTCTTACCTTCAATGTTTTCTTCCCCTTGTTTCTTTTCAGCTACCCTCCCCAGTTTCCCTTTCCCTTTGAACATTTCTATTTCACATGACCCTTAAGATTCACAAAATACAAGTGCTTGCGGTTGCCTAATAGCCTGAAAAATGTTAAAATTGCAGCAAGGAGAGACATCTTCAAAAGGGTTGTAAAAATAATAAGGTAAAAGTCTAACAGAACAAAAATGTTCTAAATGTAAATGAGGATATCACTGAACCAATTAGAACCAGACTGAGTTGGAGAATGAGGGGAACCCTATTTCAAGAAGTAATTATGGGACACAAGAAGCGGGAAGGGGACATAATACCTGGTGCCTCAATAAAAACAGGAAGTCGATCATAAAATGCCCACATTCCAGAGTAAAAGCCAAACCAGGGTCCCCAGAACCCACAAATTATAGACAGTTGATAAATTTACTTTTGGCTGTATTGGTAGTTTACTGTAAACTGAAAATATTTCTTGCACATCAAAAATTCTTAGGCTACAATGACAAGGTTAATTTGTTCTTCTGATCGTTAAAGATAAGAACAATTTTTTAAAGCTGTTTACAGATTTGTTGGCAACCAAGCAAGCAAAAATACAATAACCTGGGAACAAAGAGGGGAAAAGAGAGAAAGAGGACACTTGAAAAATCCAAGTGCTGCAGCCGTGTTTATTATAGACAAATTATAACAAGTAAGACATAAAACATACAAAGAGCTTTGGGCATAGAGATATATTGTACTATGAAATGATTGTGTATGCTAAAGTTGCTCTACCAGAGTAGGGAAAAGGAGAGACAGAAGCAGAACTGGAGAGCTCACGTATGTCAAAAAAAGGTTTTTGGAGAATACAATTTATAGAAGAAATATGGAGAGCCTTTGAGGAAGATGGTTGAATGGTAAATAGCAACAAATAATATTCTCCAAGATTTGGAATCTAGACATTGGCAGGTAGCAATTTGGAGAAGAAGAGGAGTGAGGTGTATCTCAGGAACCCAGGAAGGTTCTCAAAGGAAAATTGGAGCCCACAGAAAAAGCGAGGAGACAAACTTCAACATTGAAAAAGAAAGGGCCAGTCAGCACCTTCTCAATAGCTCCAGGATCATGGTATGAGAAGACTGAAACTGCATACACATGGTAAAATCAGGTGACTTCAGAAGCCCCAGAGAGAAACACACCAGGGAAATGGAGCAGTAGATACTGTGCTACAACAGCTGGTGGGTGACTCCAGGAAAAGGGTCTACAGTGTCTGCTGGGGACAGTGCTTGAATGGATGCCATTTTAGAAGAAGCCAACTGAACCCACAGCTCAGAGCAGCAAGCCCAAAAGATAAACATAAGCGACATAGGCTTGAAATTATAGAGAAAAAAATTTTTATTGCTTATGAAGTTTTATTTCTTTTCTTTCTTATTCTCACCCTTCTTTTTCTTGTTAACTTTTTCATTTTCTTTTGGGTTTTTTTGGTTATTATTGATTATTCATGAGTGTGAACATTGTATTCAGTTTTTTGTTTTGTTTGTCTCACATTGTTCTGTTTCTTCTTTCTTCTTTTCCCTCTTCTCTTCTTCACCTCTTCCTTTGTCCTTCAGCCTTGCATCTAATCTTTTTCTCTGATGTCTCTATTTTTTCCTCTTATCCCTTTTAAATTGTATCCTCTTTGGATAAAATCACTTTATAGAGTGAATACTTACTGTATATAATTCTCTAATTTATCTTAGATTTTTGTTATATTACAGTAAATCTAGGATGCATGATATTAAAAGCAACAAATTCACAGTTATCTAAGTTCATCATTTTCCAGTCTGTGTATGATGCTATTGTTATTACTGATGGTACTATGTCACGCAAAACGACACAATCATTATGCTCAATTAATTTCCTTATATGTTCATAGCTAGATTAGCTAGGAGTCATAGATCATGTTAATTAATGGTAAATCCATTAGAATAACTTAGTACATACCCTTAAGTCAAGGACCATATTAAAGTCCAAGACCAAAGAACTGGGTGCTAAATCAAACAAACAGCAACCCTTCATTCCTCATAAGACAAAGAGGTAGGATATAAAGTCAGATTCAAAAGCCAGCTACTTCTAGAAGATACTTTTGAAAAGTTATCTCCTAAAGAGCTCTTGATAACAGTAATAAAGCTACCCTCTATTAGCAACTTAGATTATCAATGCAGAAATTTTTTTAAAAAGAAAAAGAAAAAATAGAAAATAAGAAGAAACATAGACAAGATTTAATCCCTAATCCCCAACTCATGCAAGGCAAATCAAGGGGAACTTGAGGTGGAATAAATAAAAAATCTCTCAGCTGAATTTTATGAAATGAGAGGAGAACAAGTCAATGAACAAAACAAGTCAGCAAGTCTTTTACCAAAAATAAACACAGATAATTAAAAGGATGATTAGCATAATGAAGGCAATGACTAGTGAATCTAGCATAGTCATAGATAAAAATAAGTAAAGTAGCTTAGGAAAGACATGGATGCACGACATAGAAAAAAATGAATTCCCTAAAATAAACGTAAATAAAAATCAAGGAAATTAAATATTCTGCTGAAAATATATGTAATAGAGTAAACCTATATGAAGATAGAATATCAAATCTACAAAACAGGGGTTTGGTTGGTGATCATCAAATCAAATGCCTCCTAAAAATAGTAAGTGACCACAAAATATTAATCCAACAGCCACTAAATGACGCAAAGAAGATAAATATATAATTAATTAGAATCAATGTATAATTAGAAGATAGTACAAAGGGCACAAAATCCACTCACAGAAATAATAGCAGAAAACTCTCCAAGCATGGGAAAAGAATTTGACATACAAATAAGTAAGTTATATAGAATTGCACTTAGCCACAACCAAAAAAAAAAAAAAACTATACCAAGGTATGTAGTAGTAATGATTCCAGAAGCTCCATAGAAGAATAGAATACTAAAAGCTATTTGACGAAAGAAACAAATCACCTATAATGGCAAACCCATCAGAATAACTTCTCAATACATACCCTTAAGTCAAGGACAGTTTGGAATAAAGTATTTTAGGCCCTAGAAGAAAACAACCTCCTACCTAGATTGATGTATCCCACAAGATTATCTTTCAAAATTTATGGGGAAATAAGATACTTTGATGAGACTTGATATCTGAAGAAATTTATGACAAACACACCAGCATTTCAAAACCTTCTGAAGGATATTCTTAAGAAAAACAACAATTCTAAGAATCATAATAGGATAAATCCAACTGACAATGCAAGCAATTTAACAGGAGGAAAAGACAGGGAATCAACACTGGGAAAATAATACAAAAAAGATAAGCAAATATACTCCAGTTATAACCATCAATATGAATATCCCAGTTCACCAATCAAATGAAACAGATTATCATTATTGACTGATGACATGGAAGACTTCAAACTCTAGCAAAGAACTCCTATTATTAATAATGAATCCACCAGCATAGTGAATTTGATATAAAATCAACACTCAAAAATGGCATTCCTAAACATGAATAACAAATTCACTCAGAAAAAAGTTAGAGAAATAGTATTTTTATAACAGCATCAATAAGAATGAAATACCTAGGAAACAATCTAACAAAGGAAGTGAAACTACAGAACTTTTAAAAAAGGAGATTGAAGAGGACATCAGAAAATGGAAAGACATTCTCTGATAATAGGTAGTCAGAACTAATATAGTGTAAATGATCATACTTGCAAAACTCTTACACAGAATTAAAGCTATCCAAATCAAAAGGTCAACAGCATACCCCACAGGATTAGAGAAAACAATCTTAAAATTCGTATGGAGGAGCCCTAGATAGGAAAAGCAGGTCTAGGTAACAAAGGCAAGGCAGGGAGCATCACAATCCCAGATTTGAAATTATTCTAAAAAGCTACCATGATAAAACCAGGTTGAGCCAGGCGTGGTGGCTCACGCCTGTAATCCCAGCACTCGGGAGGCAGAGACAGGAGGATTGCTGAATTTGAGGCTTGCCTGGGCTGCATAGTGATCTCAGGGCCAGCCTGAACTGCAAAGTGAGACCCTGTCTCAAAAGAAAAAAAAAACAGGTTGATAATGGCAAAAAAAAAGAATACTGGGGATCACTGGAAAAGAAGGGAAGATACAGAAACAATTCGAAGCACACTCAGCTGCCTTATTTTTACAAAGGGACCAAATACCTTAATTGGAAGAAAGATATTCTCTTTAATAAATAGTACTGAGAAAACTGACATTCTACATGCTGAAAATTAAATTTAAACCCATATTTCCCACGATGGGCTAAAGTAAACTCAAACTGATCAAATATCTAAATATTAAAACAGAAACACTAAATTTTTTGAAAGATATAATGGGTAAAACTCTGGGTGATACAGGTGCAGGGAAAAATTTATCTATCTACCTATTTATTTATTTATTTTGAGACAAGGTCTTTGCTTTGTACTTCAGGCTGGCCATGAGTTCACTATGTAGCCTAGGCAAACCTTGAACTCACAGCAGTCTTCCTGACTCTGCCTCCCAAGTGCTGAGATTACAGGCATGAGCCATCACACCCGACATTGTGGTGTGTGCTATTGATTGCTGGTGGGCATGAATCAGCATGCCCAGCATTATTATATGTGGTTACCAGTATCAAACTTAGGACCTTGAGCTTACAAGGCAGATGCCAGAACCACTGAGCTAAATCCCCAGTCTGTAGGCAACAATTTTATGAACAATAACCGAATTGCACAGGAAATATTACAAAGGATCAACAATTTGGACTGCAAAAAATTAAAAAGCTTTTGCACAGCAAAGGAAACCACCAATGGAGTGAGGACACAAACCACAGTGTTGCCCAGTGCCAATGTCCTGATAGCAATACACACAGGGAGAGCTTCCAATCATAAACAGCCCTACCACGCAGCTAGCCCAATCACCTCAGACCACGTCAGAGTGACCTCACCAACCTCCTCGTGCCTTGCTCCCTTTTGCCACCCCCATCCTCTATAAAAGCAAAAACTCTTGTGCTTCCTACCTCAACCAAGAAATGGTGTCTGGATTCTTGAATCCCCACTCGCCCTCTTGCCAGCACAACCCCACGGGACAGTGACGACCAACAAAGACAACAACTGGTGCCCAACGTGGGGAACTGCTGCAGGTAATCCTCCCTGCCATCGTGGGTGAGTACTCCATTCATTGTGGACCCAATCGTTGTGGACCTGTCCCGTTGTGGACCCCCAGTCTCAGACCCCTGGGCCAGTAACTGGCCCCCTCCGTCTGTTGCGGACCACTCCTTTGGATGCCATTGAACCCACATCTGTCTGATCCACCTTCCTTTCAGACCTTTCAGGACTCTTAGTCTTAGACCTCCCTGCTGGTTACTGGCCCCCTGGCTCCCATGTTTGGCAGAGCGCTCCTACATTCCTCCTCTGCTGCTGTTTTTCTTCTTTTCATCTTATTTCTCTCACTGCTCACTTATCTCATTCCCCCTCTCTGCGATTCCCCCACGTACCTCCATGCCACCACTGCCTTTTCTCTCTCCTCTTCAGTCCCTGTACTCTTATTGTTTGTTCGCATTAGGACCCTTTTATACAATGGGTAAGGTCCTGTTTAGTGCTGAATCATCTCAGACCAGCGCTGAACCACCTCAGCCACCCCTCTCTCATTGTTCAGCGCCTCTACTGGCATTTTCTCCTGGTGTTCCACCTACTTGTACCCCTGCAAACTTCCTCACTATACCCTCCCCTTCTCTCATTCTGCTCCATCCTGGAAGATAACTCTGACAATAAGTCCCCCCTCAACTACCTTTACACCACTTGCAACTTCTGTGCAATGCCAGCCCTGTGTCCCCCCATTAATAACCCTTTCCTCCCAGCCCCTCACCCTGCGAGGCCTTCCCTGTTTACACCCAACCAGAAAGTCAAGTATATTTGGCACCCCCTAACTTTAAAGTGTGGAAAGACCTCCAGGCAGCAGTATGATCATGGTCCTCAAGGCCCCTTGGCCCTACAATTGCTTGATAATATTGCACAAGGGGTCAACTGCCCTAAAGACTGGCTAGAGCTTGCATGTGCTTTTTTACAACCTTGAGATTTCCTAGTCTTCAAAGCCATGTTCTTCGATGAGTATGAACAGTGAGCTTCATTAACATGGCTCTACAGCCCCTCAATCCAGTAACAGCGGACCAGCTCAAAGGTGTCGGCCCAAATGTTGAAATTACTGTTCAGGCTGCATTTAACCAACCGTATTTTCACCAGATTCACAATTGTTCCCTCCGAGCCTAGCAAAAAAATGTCCTTGTGCTGCGGCTTAGTCCCTCTGTCTAAACTTGTCCAAAAGACTAATGAGACCTTTCCTGACTTTCGTCATCACATCGTAGAGGCAGTTACCCCAAAATTGCCCCCCTGGATGCTTGTGACAATATGATCAAACATCTTATTTTTGAAGGGTCTCAAAAAGTATACCAGTCAGCTATTCCTTCTTTGTGCCAGGCATCCCTTGAGGACTAGATCCTTGCTACCAAAGACATCAGAGCTCCTGCTGGCTCAGTTTTGGTTTCACAACTTGATGATGCATTCGCTGTAGTGCTAACAGCCCCCCCCCCAATGCCAACCTCTTATGTGTTGGCACTGCCATCAGCCAGGTCATGTTTATGTGTTCTGCTCATTGCACTCAGCCTCCATTCTACCCCCAGCCCCCTTGCCTGCCAAGCCACCCCCCTTACCTAAGAAACACCCCAATCCTTCCTCCACAGCCTCCCTGTGACCTCCCACTCCTTGTCCATGATAAGCAAAAGGATACCATTGGAAACATGAATGCCACACCAGATATCATAAAGAAGGCTCCCTCATGCCCCCTCTTTCCACTCCCCCCCTTTAAACTAATAGCAGGGCATTCCCAGCCCCACATAAAGGGAACACCCCCACTACACAAACCCTTAAACCAACATCTCCTCATCAGGTATATTGGGCCACACCTATAGACACCTTTAAGCCACAGTTTACCCTATTTTGTACAAACAAAAAAATTAAACTTGCCCTTAATACCAGATCAGATAAAACTATCCTTCATAAAGAAGAGATCCCTGCCAACTGGCCTCTAGTCCCAGGCCTGCTGGTCAGAGGGGTTTGTGGCACAAGCCCATCTTGGACCACCTCCTCTCCCATTAGCTGGAGTCACCCTGATGGTCACTGGGGAAAATTTAGCCCCTTAATTTTAGAAAATATGTCTAATAACTTGCTTAGTCATGACTTACTTGAAGCAATGGGTGCAGCCCTCACTACTGATGATCTAGAACAGCATTCCCGATACTAAAGGCCACTGCCTGTTTCCTTCCACCAATCCCCCTTCAGCTGCATTGGACTTCAGATGCCCTTGTATGGGTTGAGTAGTGGCTCTTGCCTTTATTTAAACTTCAGGCACTCCATCTTCTTGTTAACCAAGAATTAAAGACTCACCACAAGTCCATGGAATACCTCCATCTTCGTAATTCAAAAAAAGATGGGCAGTTTTTGGTTCCTCCATTATCTCAGGACAATCAATGCAACCATGAAATCCCTGATAGTACCCCAATTGAGACTCCCACTCCTGTCAGCCATCCCACAGGGATAATATATTGCCTCCTTAGACATTAAAGACTGCTTCTTCTCCATCCCATTACACGAGGCAGATTGACAATGCTTTGCCTTCACTATACCTACCCCCACTGGCGGGTCCTTCCCCAAGGAATTAAAAACAGTCCTGCAATTTGCCAAATCATGGTCAAAGCTACTTAAGATGAGCTGACCCTACTGGCTACATGCACCTTTTACCATTATATGGATGACATCCTCATGTGCTGTCCCCAGGAGGCTACCTTCCACCAAACCCTTTCTGTCCTGCTACAGGAACTCCAAAGACAAGTATTCCAAATAAATAAAGATAAAGTCCAAATACAGCCATGCCTACAATTTCTGGGAGTTCAAATAGACTTAACCACCACCTCTTGCCAGGTCCCCAAGATTGCAATTCCCCAACAACTCCCCTTGTGTCCGCTCCAACAGATTTGAGGTCAAATTAACTGGGCTCATCCCTGGCTACCCATTCCTACCTCTCATTTAGAGACTCTTTTTCAATTGCTATGCAGTGATACTGACCCCTCATCACCCTGCATTCTCACTCCAGCTACAAGAGAAACTTTAAAAGACATAAATAAAGCACTACTGGTTGCTCTTCTTTATAGATATAATCCCACTAAGCCTCTGATGGCCTTCCTTCTAATTCCCCACCCTCGTGCACCCTTGGCTTGCTTATGGCAGTCTCAAGGCCCTATTGAGTGGCTCCACTGGGCCCTCAGATCTTCTACAAGGTGTATCAACTCATCAACATGCCTCCTTGTAACTTTCATTTTAAAGGCTAGGATGTGATCCTTACAGGCTTTTGCTAAGGATATTGACATCATGTGTCTCCCAACTACTGTCAGAGATTTCAAGGATCTTCTAATGTTAGAGGACTTTCTTGCCTGGGCCCTTGAAGGGTACACTGGACAAATTTCCTATCACCTGCCAAACCATCCAATCATCAAACTGCTTCAACCACTGAATTGGGTTTTCACCAACCCCATTACTAAACATCCTACCCCTTGTGCGCTCACAGTCTTCACAGATGGCAGTCCACTGTGATATGGCTACTTTGGTTATTACACAAGTAAAAAATCCCTGGCCACTTACCCCCTCTTATAAAAATAAAAGAGCCTAAAAAAGGCTTGATACAACTCAAAGAATTGGCAACCATCATCCTTGTCCTACAAGATCTTAATGAACTTGCTAACCTTTTTATCAACAGCAAATATGTGGCTGATCTCCTCCTAGTACTCCCATTGGCCTACATCAAAACTATGCCAGATAAGCCCCCTGGACAGTTTGCTTCTTCAGGCTCAAAAACTTTTAGAAAAATGCATAGAGCCCCTCTATATACAACAATTAAGAGCCAATTCTCAGCTACCTGGACCATTGATGCAGGGTAATCAAATCAATGATGGCTTAGTCTCCATCAAGGGTCCCCTGGTTTCTGCCCTCCAAGCTCAACCAGATCCCATCACAGAACTCCCATTAGCCACCCACAGCCACCATCTCTTCCATCAGTCCACCTCCAGCCTCTCACAAATGTCCCCCTCCTGTCTCCATCACAATGTAAACAGCTAGTCCAAGCTTGTTCTTCATGTAATCCACCCCTACCTCTGGGACCCCTCACAGAACAGGGTATAAACCCCAGAGGGTTAAAGTCTAGTTCCTCTGGCAGATGGATGTCACTCATGACCCCTCCTTTAGAAACCTTAAATATATTCATGTCACCACTGATCCCTATTCAGGTTTCATCTGTGTCTCTGCACTCAGTGGCAAAAAATCCAAACAAGTTATCTCCCACCTTTTTTGTTGTCTTTGCCAAATGGGGATCCTTCACAAAATTAAAACTAACAACAGCCCAGCCTACACTTCTAAAACATTAGCTCATTTCCTAGCTGACTTCAAAATACAACATTCAACAGACATCCCCTATAACCCACAAGGACAAGTGATTATAGAACATACCAATCGTACTTTAAAACCACTTCTCAAAAAACAATCCCCTTCCCCATGGCCCACTACCCAAAATGACAAACTTGCTTTGGCCTGTTTTACTCTTTCTCACTTTTGATAAAAATGGCCAAACAGTGGCCCATCACCAGTGGAGCCTGTTTTCCCCCTTATCCCTCAGCCTTTGGTACAATGGAAGAATCCCCTAACCCATCAGTGGAGAGACCCAGCACCTCTCCTTACATTAGTGCAAGAATATGCTTGTATTTTTCCACAGGAAGAACCTCAGCCCCTTTGGATACCCTTGACAAATATCTGACTGTGTACTCCTGCCCGACCACTACCCAGCTCTGACCAAGCTCCCCCTGCTGCTTCCTTAGATGACTCCACCACTCCTGCTGCCCATCCTTTTTTTTTTAATTGAATTATTTATTGGTACAATTTATATACATCTCAAAATCACGTATAACATTGGGGAATTTGTACCAGTATATGACACAAGTTAATTCTCATTTTTACCCATATCCCTACCCACCCACACCTCACCCCCCCCTTTTTTTTTTTTAGACAGGGTCTCGCTTTGTAGTTCAGGCTAGCCCTGAGCTCACTATATGCCCAGGCAAGCCACAAACTCAGCAATCCTACTGTCTCTGCCTCCCAAGTGCTGGGATTACAGGCATGAGCTACCACGCCCAGCACTGTGGTATGTGGTATTGATTGCTGGTGGGCGTGAGTCACCACGCCCAGCATTGTATGTGGTTACTGGAGATCAAACTCAGGACCTTGCACTTGCAAGGCAGGTGCCAGAACCACTTAGCTAAATCTCTGGCCCTGCCCATCCTTATTAATAACATTATCGCTGATCCAGCCAACAGACAACAGATCAGCACCCTAGCCTAAAGGCCCCAATGGTCTCACCGGAACCTCAGTATTTTGAAGATCACTACAGTTATTGTCTTCTCTATGGCTGCTGTCTCAGCAGTAGCCACTGCTTCCATAACCCTTCATAATCATATAACTACAACCTGCTACATATAAAGAGGGCCAAATGGAGATATCACCACAATTATAAAAATATCATACTATTGTCTGAGGCACTAGATGCTTCAAGGAGGCAAAATTATAACTCATGAGAAGTTCAAGTTTGGCCTGGACAAATTCTTCTTGGATACATCTAATGGGCTGTCTAGCCAAAGACAGGTAAGATCCTTAGTGCTGGGGACAACCTAAGATAGGCACAGTCACAATATGATGCATTACAGGCTGGTAAGCCAAAGATGGGTAAGATCCTTAGAGTTAAGGACAACCTAAGACAGGCCCAGCACCATTTGCCACTGACCTCTATGACAGGCTGGCTAGCCAATGATGCGTAAGATCCTCAAAGCTGGGGAAACTAAGACAGGCACAGCCTTTTACCTCCCTTATACATATATATATATATATATATATATATATATATATGTAGGAAGAAATGTTGCCCAGCACCAAAGTCCTGACAGCAATACACACAGGATAGCTTCCAATAATAAACAGCCCTACCACACAGCTAGTGCTATCACCTCGGACCACGTCACAATGAACCCAACTATCCCCTTGTGACTTGCTCCCTTTTGCCCTTCCATCCTTTATAAAGGCAAAAACCTTATGTGCACTAAAAAAAGAAGCTTCCTCCCTTGACCAAGAATCGGCGTCTTGATTCTCGCATCCCCACTCACCCTCTCGCCAGCACGACCCCATGGGACAACAACGACCGATGAAGACAACACCACAGAATGGAAAACCTTGTCTTACCAAGTACTACTTAGCCAAAGACTAACATCTAGAATATATAAAGAACTCAAAAATTCAAGCACCCCAAATTTAAAAACTCAATCCAAACATGAGCATCTGAACTGAAGACAGTTCTCAGGTGAAGAAGTATATAAATAGCAAATCAATAAATGAAAAAAGGCACAGCATCACTGGTCATTTGAGAAATACAAATTAAGAAACACTGGATCCCATCTCACTCCAGAAAAAAATAGCTATTATCAAGAATTCAAGCAATATCAAATACTGGTGAGGCTGTGGAGAAAGGGAACTCTTCTCTGTTGCTGGTGGGAGTGCAATCTGGTTGAAACACTAGGACATTCAGAACAGAGATTCCTAAATATAAAAACAAAACTAGAGGTTACATTTGGCCAAGCTATTAGCCTCCTAGGTAGGTTCTCAAAAGCATTAAAAGCATGATACCATAGTGATATATGCATAGCCATGTTTACAGTGGCATAATTTATAATAGCTAAACCTTGAAAACAGATAAATGGATAAAGTATGTATTTATATATGATGGAGTACTACTCTGTCATAGAGAAGTATAAACTTGAGTCATTTGTAAGAAAATGGATGCACCTAAGGACTGTAATCTTAAGTGACATAAATTAGACACATAAGTTTAAATATTACTTTGTTTGTTTTGTGTAAGAAATCCAAAAGGCAAACAGGGAGCATAATAGATGATAGGCATTGGGAGGTAGGAAGAACATGTTCAAATGGGGAGAGAAACATGAGAGGGATAGGAGGAAAGGAAAAGGAAATAAAAAGTGGAAACAAAGCTTTTATAAATGGGCAGAGGAAGAAGGACTGAATGAAAGGGGAGTGAGACAGAAAAAGGAGTATAAATATATATTATGTATTATGTTCTATATTATATTGTATTAGATACAAATTCCCTGTGATGAATGTAATCAATATATATGACAAAGATGTACTGATAAATGTAAAGTTAAAGAATAAATATATTGGGCCAGAGGGTTAGCTCAGTAGTTCCGTCACCTTTCTCGCAAGCGCAAGGTCCTGAGTTCGATCCCGGTAACCATATACAATGCTAGGCGTGGAGACTCACGTTCACCAGCCATCAATACCACATACCACAGTGCCGGGCATGGTGGCTCACACCTGTAATCCCAGCACTCGGGAGGCAGAGACAGGAGGATTGCTGAGTTCGAGGCTTGCCTGGGCTACATAGTGAGCTCAGAGCCAGCCTGAACTACAAAAGCGAGACCCTGTCTCGAAAAAAAAAAAAAAAAGAATAAATATATTTTCTCTAAGTAATAATGAACGAATACGGAAAGTTTAAGAACATAAACAAAAATTTTTACAATGTCTGTCATACATTCTAGAACTCATTTACATCTTCAGATTCTCATGCCAGAGAAACATTATAGTATTTACATGTCTGTGATCTATTTATTTGTGACAACATTCTATGTCAGAAGATTCACCCTATCAATATAGAAGCAAGAAATGGAAAGACTAAAGTATGTCAAGAAGCATTTGTGAGAGATATAGTTTATAGAAAGAAATACATATTTTGGTTATTTTGATCTTTACATTTGTTACTTTGATTGAGCTCAAACTACAGTGGTACCTTGATTCATGAACTTAATTTATTCCATGATTCCAGAAAAGATGGCCATGTTCATGTTCATGTTCAGTAGGAGAGATATCTGTGGTCTTGTCTGTCTGTCACACAGAGTTAGGAGGAAAAACAAAATTTTCCAAATGCTTCTGTTTTTGAATCAAATTATTCACAAACAAAACCATTCATGAACTGAGGTACCACTGTATTCTTTCTAAAATTTCCCTGCTCCTTGAAGTTTGGGGAAAATAACATTGATTCTCATAATTTACTTCAGATCAATTCTCCTCACTAGTATAACTTGTGCTTTCAGACAAAGGCTATAAGCCCCATTTTTGAAATTAAAACTAAACGCAAGCTTTTCTGCATGATTAGCAGAGACATCTAAACTGATCAGTGACAACAATGAATACAAAGCTGCCTCTTTGAGCAATTGCAACCTGTTTTGTGACATCATTATTGCTGGCTTTATGGTATATTAAGTATACTTATATTTCCCAAATATGCAAGTCTTCAAAGATGCAAAACTGAAAAATATTTTATCATACAGGTTACTTCTAGATTATATTATTCATGAAAGAAAAACTTCTAAACAAATATCTGGATTCTCCTTTTTACTTGTTTTCCAGATATTTATAATAAAATATACATGCCAATCTAGCATGAGACAGTCAGAAAAATATACAAATACTTTTTTAAGGTTTATGGTTACATAATTAAACTTATCATACATATAGGATGCCCAAACACTGTACCGTGTCACATAAAATACATGTCCAAGTCATGTCCCATAAAGTACATCTGTAGATAGATACATTTTTAGGTGTCACTGAACTAAAAGATAACAAATTTAAATAAAATTTCTTCATGTTACAATATGATGCCATCGTGATTGTTATGCTAAAATACTACGTTGCCCTTGCTCTCAGTCTTTCTCTATAAAATTTTATGGTTATTTAATATTTTACAGAAATTCAACTTCTAAGGCAACCATAATTGATAAAAAAATAACAGTTCCCAGATCAATCCCTCAATATTGTCATTGATTTGGCCTACGTTGTGGAGACTCTACAAATGAATGAAATGGCCTTATTCATAATGGAAATGATACGTTGCTCTTCATTAAATTTAGGCATTTACAAAACTCATCTAAAAAACACAATACATATCTATTATTCTCATGGGTTTTTTAACTGAAATCACCCTCACAAATTAAAATACATAATGGCCCTATCTATATTTCCACTGCCCTACACATATTTCTCCATTTCTGCCATATTAAACATCACCAAAATCCCTTACAACCTCTCAAAACTAGTCATTATAGACCAAACCAATGATCCCCTCAAAACCCAATTATTAAAACAAAAAAATGGAATATGGTAGAATTTTTAATTTAATAAAACTTTAAATTTTTAAAATTGTGATATAGGTTGTTTCACAGAAAAAACTCACCAGTCAAGTAGAACAGTTGCTGCAAAGTTTAAGAATTCACTTCACTTCTAAAAACTTGTTTCTTCCAAGATCACTTAAGCTACATACAACTCCAAAATTATAAAGGTAAAAAGGTGCCTTATCTTTCTGAGTTTGCTGCCATGTATACCTCAAATAAGTGGTATAGTTTATTGGGCCCATTTTCTTATCCCACCTGGTTTTGACATAGTTACATGAGGAAATCTAGAACTCTTTTCCTCATATATATGCAGAGCTTAGTTATTATATCCTGGCCTCTAAGGGGCCATGGGAGGGACTGCAGGCACTCTGGCTATTCCAATGGTTAGAACCTATTATTCCACACATGGCATTTTCTGGCAGAAGAATTTATATTATTCATAATCATCAGTGCCACCAACAGTAGTTATTATTCTTGTCTAGCCCCAATGGTATATAATTTTAATATCTCTCAATTAAACCACTCATATTATGATACTAAGAAAATGAGCTCAGCCCCAAAATTTGTTTTTTTGGCCTCAGTCTTCACATTTGGATTCTTATTATTACTGGAATTATCTTTTTAATTTTTCTTTCAGTCCTCATGATCTTTTGTATGCTGTTCCACTGGATGTTGCCAAACAGAAAAGGGGGAAAAGTGGAAAACTTGGCCAATGAGTGAATGGTTAAACTCTATGAGAAGTAAATGATCAAACAAGAAATTTAGATAAGTGAGGCATATTGTCTGGCCTTTGGCCTTCCCTTTTCCCCAAGAAAATTACCTAGCCTTGAGATAGTTTCTTCCCAAATTGCTTTTCTTTTCTTGCACTGATACTCTAAATAAATATTTGGTACTATTCCTAGAAGTCTCCCTAACACTGGTGCTCTGAGTTGAGTAGCCCCTCCGGCCTTCTTCATAATTAAACTAAGTCTCATCTCTGAGCAATCTATTTCATCCTTCTTCCTGCCACAGTCACACACTAAGACAAAAAACTTCTCAGAATCAATGAGCAAAAATAACCATTTTAATGCCGGACGTGTTGGATCATGCCTGTAATCCCAGCACTCGGGAGGCAGAGACTGGAGGATTGCTGAGTTCGCGGCAGCTTGCCTGGACACCATAGTGAGCTCAGGGCCAGCCTGAACTACAACGCGAGACCCTGTCTCAAAAAGCAAAAAAAAAAAAAAAAAAAAAAAAAAAAAAAAAAAAAAAAAAAAAAAAAAAAAAAAGACCATCTTCTTCCTATCATGGCTAAAAAAAGTGGATACTATTTCTTTAATTTATTATAGTTTCTCCCTGTTCCTCCTGAATTCTTAATAGAAATGATTAAAATATCCCATAGCAGAATTTCCCTGCTTCCTACTTAAATTCATTTCCTTGGAGCTTCTTTCAAGTCACCTAAGTCTAGTACCATAACAGCTGTTTCTATAGACCGTTAACATTGACAGTTATAGGGACCCTGGATTTACCTCAGTGGTTCTGGTGCCTGCCTCATAAGCACAAGGTCATTAGTTTGATAGCCAGTACCAAATAAATGAATAAATAACCCATATAACATCAACAATTATAACTGACATATTGATTTATCCTTGTGATGATATTTTCCTGTTGGTGGCTCCCCCCACATAATTCCTTGCCTTGACTGATTGATTTGCTCTATTGGGATTTATGGAGTTATAATCTTCATTGTCTTTTACTAGGATATTTTTTAGACTATTTTGGAGTGATGGTTTGGTATTCATGAAGTTCCTCAAGTATTTTTGTCTTGCAAGTGTCTTATTCATCAGTTTTGAAAAAGTTTTGCAGAATACATCATCTGGGTTGAGGTCATTTTCTTTTATTGGTTGAAATACTTCATTCTAGAATCCTTGAAGGGTTCTATTTAGAAATCTGCTATGATTCTGTTGGGCTTTCCTTTGTATGAGATTTGTTTCCTTTCCCTAACTACTTTTCATATTTTGTTCTTATGTTGGATTTCTGAAATCTTGATATTATATGCCTAGGTGTAGATATATTTTTTGATCATGGCTAACTGAAGTTACATATGCTTCATTATTTTTATGTCAAATTCTCTTCCCTGTTTGGAAAGTTTTCTACAATTACTTCTATGAATAGTCTATTTATGTCTTTAGTACTGTCCCATATTCCTTCATTGACTCCAATCAATCATAACTTATTTTTTGCATCATCTAGTATCTGTTGCATTGATTTCCCATGGCTCCTTGCTACTTTTTAAGAAATCTTTCTTTCCTTTCTCATCTTTTTGGAGAAGCATTTGGAGAAGAAATTCTTTTGCAAACATTTTCAACACTAGAAACAGCAGAAAATTCAACACCCACCAACTTCTAAATCCAAACACAATTATTCCTAATGAACTACAAAATCTTTAAACTTACAAACACTTCTCTGAAATTAAAAATTAACTAGCTACAAATTATTGAAATGATATAAATATAATTACCCCAGCACATAAAAATCTATATTTCTATTCTAAAGATCTTTGGTTATGCTTATGTTGTTTTCCTATCAATCTTTTCTATCTGACTTTATAAATCCAAATGTCAATATAGATTATTTCTACTTTTTAGCAATCAACCAAGGAGGAGGAACAATTTGTTGTATGTTTATTCAAATGCACAATTCTGAATCTATCTGTAAAGAGAAGAATGTAAACGAGTTGTCTCAAGGAACAACTACATGAGCATGAGCTAGAACAAAAATACGGTCAGCTGTAAATAATAGAAAATTTGACTTTCAATAAGTTTAAGATATGAAGAGTTATATCTTTGTGACTAATGAATCTATTATTAGAATAAACATAAAGATTGCAACACATAATTATATATATAAATGCATATACAAGTACATACAATTTTGTGTATATATACTAAAACAAAGTTTAATGAAGCAAAACACACTAGATACAGTATACTCTGGATTTACTATCTTGTTGTATTGAATTTTGTTTCTAAAAGCTATCAGTAACAAAACCAGGAATTTAGCTCAATGGTTCTGGCATCTGCCTTGTAAGCCAAGAGTTCAATCCCCAGTAACCACATAAACACAGTGCCAGGTGTGGTGACTCATGCCCACCAGAAATCAGTACAACACATCACAGTGCCAGGTGTGGTGGCTCACACCTGTAATCTTGCACTTGGTAAGCAAAGGCAGGAGGATTGCTATGAGTTCAAGGCTTGCCTTGGCTACATAGTGAGCCCAGGGACAGGCTGAACTACAAAGTGAGAACTTGTCAAAAAAAAAAAAAAAGCTATAAGTAACAATTCAATTTTAAAATGGACAAAATACATGAACAAACAAAATAACAAATGACCAATAAACATTTGAAAAGATTATATTTAAAAAGATATTCACTAGAGTAATGAAAATACACACCAAATCACATATCACTGTGACTCATTAAAATAAAAGTTTTAAACACTGACAATACTAAGTGGTGAAAAATGTGAAGCAATTTAAGCTCCTACTCATTGCAGACAAGAATATAAAATGGCACAAATACTTTGGCAAATGACTTAGCAATATTTTATTAATTAAAATATATACTTACCATAAGATTTGGTAATACATAGAATTTACTCAAATATAAACATGCATACTTGTGTGTAAATGTTTGTAGCAATTTTATTCATAATCCAACCCTCCTCCTCCAGTGCGGAAACAGTAATCAGATGAATGGGAAAAGAAATTGTGATTGTGGTGCACTCCATAAAAGAGATACTGTCCAGTACAAAAATATTGTCCAAACACACATGGATGAATCTCAGAAACATTACACTATATGAGAGAAGTCAAATGCAAATGGTACATACTATCTGATTCCACTGATACGAAATTCTACATAGGAGAAACCTATTCTTAACATCAAAAATATATCCATGATTTCTGTGGCCTAGAAGAAGGAATGGACTACAGAGATGCATAAGGAAATTTTTTGGGCATGACAAAAATATTCTCTACCAATTACAGTA
This sequence comes from Thryonomys swinderianus, assembly GCA_004025085.1. NCBI lineage: Eukaryota > Metazoa > Chordata > Mammalia > Rodentia > Thryonomyidae > Thryonomys > Thryonomys swinderianus. The sequence goes on from PVIC010020625.1 coordinate 21,076, forward strand.
GTGGTTATATGGTATTTAACTTCTCAAAACTCATAAAACTGTAGACTTAACAGAAGTAAATTATTTTGGTTCCACCAGTGGTTAATGACTTACTATCCAAAATACTTTTTAAGCTTATTATTCAAATTATTTAGATTCAGACAATACAAAATACTATTTAGAATCCAAATTATAAGTAATAATTTACTATGAAGCTTTGCTACTCATTAGATAAACATGGTATGGTATTTAGACATGCACTTGATATCCAATAATTCTCATTAACCCAGGCCTTCTGAGGTCTATTTTCTTAATTTTTTATGTAAAGAAGTACTTTAGTGAAAATAATTTTGTGTTTGGGGAGGACTTTTACATCAGGAACCTCATATATATTTTTCTTCCTCTTTTATAGTTGAGGTCATGAAATGGTGCGTTACAGAGGTAGTAATTATAAAGCTGGACTAAAATCCACCATGTCTCCTTTTTCATTATATCACAAATAACTTTCAGAGCACTGAGTCATTTGCACTTGGCTTCTGGTTTTTAATTTCTTATTCAGACACCCAACACCAGAAGACATCATTAGTTCATCTAATTTGCTTTCAAAAAATAGAGTTTAGCTCTATTGTTATGATTCCAACCCACAGATCTATACTTCATGGGTTCTATAAAATCAAATGGAAGTCACTTGAAAATGCAGCTTTAAAAAAAGATGTCCTTTACCTAAGCATATCCATTTTTTGCCCTCCAAAGAGTTGAATGCTTTTTCCTCAATGATTTAGCTAGTTAGTAAAAAAAGAAGAAACCATCAAAGAGGGGAATCTATGACCTCTTTGTCAAAGGAAGTCAGATTATTCAGTTACAAGAAAAGCTATTTTTTACTTTCATCGATAGTCTGTGAGGTTTCTTAAAGGTCAGCACTGCTGAAGTAAAAGGAACAGCTGTTTATAAGGAACTCCACCAATCTCTGTCTTCCTAACTGTTTAAACCTGTTTTGGTGGGCAGTGAACTTGAGCACCTACTCTGTGCCAGACCAATAGCCTACATGCTGGAAATACTGAGGAAACATGATGAGATAAGATACTCGACTCTACAACCTGTGAGGTCAAGTGTGGAACATAGGAGTAACAAGCACCACCAGATGTAGAGGCCAAATATAGCAGATACAGTAGCCTGATTCCCCTTTCACGCGTAAGCATTTATTCTTCCATCAGCTAGAAGTGCTGCTAGCCTCTTAGAGAGAGTGCCTGGCCTGGAGAAAGTACCTTCCCCCCCGTCCAGCTCCCTTCCTGCCAGTTTCTATCCAATAATTAGTTGACTTGGTCACGTGAAAGGTACACACTCTGCCCACAGCTGGCATAATTCTAAATGTCTTTCCTTCAGAGTTTCTGTAAGTCTGGTTGACTAGGGCTGCCACTGTTCAGCTTGTCCTGCCTAGTCCTGCTCCCTACCCTTCCATCAGACCTTGCAAACACTTTTTAAACCTTCTATACCTTGGTGTCCATCTCAGAGCCTGCTTCTGGAATGGTTAATTTTTTTAATAAATTCAGTTTACTGGTACATTTTAGGAATACGTTATGATCATATTCCCCATTGGGAATTTGTACTTGTACATGATATATCGTGATTCTTATTTTTTCCCATTCCCTTGCCCTCCTTTGAACCTCTCTACTCCCCACATATATAAGCTTTGTTTCCATTCCTTCCTTTTTACCATCAAATTATTTCTTTCCCTTCTTTGCTTTCCCCTTCCGCACCCAGTGGGCAATTCCCTTTGAACATTTCCATCCTATTTAACATTTTGTGTCAAACTTGTATGCAAATTTATAGGTCAAACACCAGTCCAAATATTGTGATGGTATTTTCTTCTAGTAACATATTTTATTTGACCCCCAAACATTCCAATCTGTAATCAATGTTTTTAAAATGAAATAATTATTTTCTATTAATGTATAAGTGTTTTACTTCATTTTTCTTGCCTTACTGCAACTGGTTACTGCTGCAAGTCCAGAATGGATATTCTTATCTTTTTCCCAAACTGAAGAGAACACGTTAATCTTCTACTATTAAGTGTAATATTAGCTCTATGGTTTTCACTGATCAGGCTGATACAGTTGTCTTCCTTTCCAAGTCTACTGATAGTATAAAACCCAGGAATGAAGGCTGATTTTGGTCAAATAGTTTTTAGCCTGTGTAAGATGGCAAATTACATTGTTCTTTGAAGGTGAACTAGTCCTGCACTCCTGGACTAAATTCCACTTGAGCATAGTATCTTTACCTGTGATATTATGGGTAATAATTGTTGGATTTAATTGATTAAAATTCTATTGAGAATGAAAGCTTACATTTAAATCATTATTCAAATAAAAGATACATCGTTATTCATGTCTCTCAAAATACCGACCTGCTTTGAACACAACCTCTCCCATCATTCTTTGCCACTTTCACACGCAGTTCTAGAAGTTCTCTTTCATGAATGCCTTTGGTTGAGCTTGATGTCCTGAATCAATTCAAAATACTTACCTTTTATGATTATTTTTTACTTTGAGGAGGATCCACAAGTCTCACAGTACCGGATCATGTGAATAAAGAGGAGAAAACACCATCATGTTTTTATTTGACAGAGATTACTATACATGGTTAATCAATAAAATGTGAGTATAAAGTAAGGTGAATTTTGTTACAGTAAAAGGCTCATCGTTATCTTTCTCCCTCACTTTGAACACAGAAGTCCCATTGTTCTTGGAAATGTGTCCCTGAATAGAACTGGTTTTTAAAAAATTTTTAACATCATTGTAGTTTTTAATCACTTTTTGTAAATCAGCACAATTTGGGTAACAAAGATTACTCTTTATAATGTGGATAGGCCCCATCCAATCAGGTAACAGATTTAAGACACAAAGCTGAGGTACCCTGTGGAAGAAGGACTTCTACTTCTAGACCTGTCTTCAGACTCCAGCTTGTGACAGCAAATATCTCCTAGGTTTGGAGCCTACTAGCCTGCCCAACTAGACTGGACAGCTACACATTTACATAAGCCAATTCCTTATAATAACTCCCTCCTCTTCCCACACTCAGAATGCATGTGTGCCTGTGTGTGAGTGTGTGAGTGTGTGAGTGTATGTGTGTGTGTGCGTGCATGCTTTCCCTCAGTTCTGTTTCTCTGGAGAACTCTGATCTGACTAGTACAGTTCAACTGCAATGTCTGTATTTATGATGAGGTGATCAGTGGTCTGAGTCAGCAGCCTTCATATGACCTGTGCCATCAAACAGGCTCTGCACTCAGAACAGCTCTGACTGTGTACTCTGTGATAACTATTTTGAAAGTCTTAGTAATTTAATGATGTGTTCTGTAAGGAGCTTGTGTGCAAGCAGACGAGACTGCCATAGTGCCCAGGTTTACTGTCTCTGCCACTGAACTTACAGATAGCTCTGGCTGATTTAGTCAGTCAGGCAGAAAGCAGAGGGTAGTTTCCTATAGCCTGGGACCCACCAGCAGAATATATTACCAAGGTATGAAAGGACATGGGGGAGGGGTAATAAATGGGTTCTTTTTCCTGTGTAGACAGTTTCACATTTGTGTGTTAAAACTGTTCAGATTGAGTACTTTGGTATGTGTGAGTTTTGTTACTGTTTTGTTTTTTATGGTACAGAGGACTGAATCTAGAGTCTTCATATCAAGCTTTTTTATTTTTTACTTTTAGACAGTCTTCTAGTGTTGTCAAAGCTGGCTCAAGCTTGCAACTTTCCTGTTTCAGCCCTCCACAGTGCTGCAATGAAAGCTATGCACAGCATGCTTGGCTATGTGCAGGAATACTTTCTACGGATAGTCATTTGGAGATCCATTGCACTACTTTCTCCACTTTTGTGCATAAAGTATTTAGAAAAAGAAGCTAGCTGGACATGGTGGCTCACGCCTGTAATCCCAGCACTCAGGAGGCAGAGACAGGCAGATTGCTGAGTTCGAGGTTTGCCTGGGCAACATAGTGAGCTCAGAGCCAGCCTGAACTACAAAGTGAGACCCTGTCTCAAAAAAAAAAAAAAAAAAAAAAAAAAAAAAAAAAGAAGCTGAAAAAACTGTTTGTAATTTTGGTATGGTATAATCAGTCAGGTGAGTAAAAGTGGCCTCAAGGGGACATCTTATCTATTCTTCTCCACCACTGAGAAGCCCACAGTGACTTCCAAGGATATGTGTTTTATAATCTGAGTTTCCCTAGTTTCAGGAGCCTGCTGAGCTTGCACAAATTTAATCTGACCCCTAGAATGACCCTCTTCCGTTCTCCTCCACTGTCACCACTCCCTGCATCAGAGCCATAACCAAACTGTCATCGTTGGCAGTAAAGGTTTCCCTACAGATTCTGGTTCCCATAAAAACAAAGAGAAGTGCAAATAAAAGTGATACAAAACATGCTTGTTTTCTTAATCAACTCCTGTCTTTCTCTGAGGTAACTAGCTGATTTAAAGGCATGCATGGGCTAAAATGGCAATCAGACCTGATTCTCATCCCTACTCCACTGTGTAACTAATGTACAGCCTGGGACAAGTCATTTCCCCTCTCTGTACTCAGTTTCACTGTAAGTGAGGGGCTTCACCACTCCAGGGGCAGAGAGTATGGGATAGCTCTGTCTGGTCTCCCTCGCCAACATCAAGTGTTACCTAACTAGTCTCTCATTTGCAACTCCAGATTCCCAGGAGGGGAAATCCAGTGAAACCAGCTTAAGTCTGCTGTATTGAGGTGAAGAGTGACAGGTACAGGTAAGAAAATGGACCACAGAGGAAGAGGTGAGAGCTTAATGCACAAGGGAAGTCGTATTTGAATTTATAGTGGATCTACATCATTGGCCTCACTGCCTGGGCTCTGTCTCCTGTCAGATCAGCTGTGGCATTATTTTCCCACACAAGGACAAACCCAACAGAACTGCACGTGTGGGGGATCTAGGTTGTGTGTTTCTTTGAACTGTCCTGCAACCCCCTCCTCATTAGTGGAAAATTGCCTTTCAAGAACCCAGTCTCTGAGGCCAAAAAGGTCGAGAGCACTGGTGTGTAGTGCTATTCTCTCCAGCTAGTAGAAAAGCACAAGTTGATGAAAAAAAAGAATACTTTTGACGAGATTTTTGAGGTTTTGTAATTCAAGTTAATGCTCAAAGAAGTAAAGCTCTTTCCTTAATAATTTAAGACCAGTGGTCCTAACATGTTACACCTCTAGGACTTTGTAGATAAGGAGGTGAGGTCTAGCTACTTGTACCAGAGATAAATCTGGCATTCTGGCCATACAATTTTCAATAGGAGTTCTATCAAAGGGTTCTCTTCATGATCAGGATGGGGCAAATGCAGAAAAACCTAATGCCAGGAAGAATGCCAATTATGATAAAACAATCTGCCAAATCATAAAAAGAAATGAGCATAGGCATTAGCAATTTCCAAAGATAACTATGACAGTATTGTCCCTTGTGTCCCTTGCTTTTATTACACCATTCCCCCAGTGAAAGACAGGGTCTATGTCCCCTCCATTTGGACTCCAGTAGAACTCTGGTGTGTCTTCAAGTAGTAGAGCAGGAATGGTACTATGTGGCTTCTGAGATTAGATCATACAAACGCTCTTCATATCCACCATGCTTTTTGGAATACTTACTCTTTGAACAAAGCCATAGGTCCTTTATGATCCACAAGGACAGGTCACATACAAGCTTTCAAACTAAGAGCCAGGTGAGGTCCCAGTCAACAGCCAGGGCTGACTTATATAAATGAAGAAGCTGCAAGATAATTTCAGCCCCCAAGCTACTGAGAATCCTCCAGAGTTTAAATGTCAGAATCCCCACCTCAAACTGTCACATCTGCTCTCTCCTGCTTATGCTCCTGATCTACATACAGAATCTGTCTGATATGTTATTTTATGCTACTGACTTTGGGACTATTTTGTTCTATGACAATAATTGGAATTACACTAGTAGATTATCTTGCAATATTTAGTAGAAAAACCTTTAGATCATAGAGATAATTTTATGCTAGTTACTATTTTAATAAGAGAAGCTTCCTTTATTATTAATGGTCACTTGATTAAAAAGAAAAAGAAATAGCAACATCACCCATACAGGCATTATACCCAAATCCCATACCTGTGAACTTCTTCCACCACTGATTTCAGTAACTAATTAGTGTCCTGTGTCTGTCACCTGTAATAAAACAGGATTCTCTCATTATCAGTAGAAGTGTAAAGATTGCCTCAACTCCTAGTACTTTGTTTTATTCTTGGAATCTTTTTTTACCCCTCCCTTCTGTTATTATACACTTCCAGCTTTGGTAAAGCTGAGAGATTGTAGGTATTTCCTTCTCACAGTCCATGAGCAAATTGTAAATCCTGATTTTGTCAAATTCTAGATAATCTTGGTTTCCAATTCCACTGGGTCTCAAAAGTTTAGCTACGGTAGCTTACCTCTTCCTCTGCCTCACCTCCATCCTGACAAGCTATAGAACTGCTGTGGGATCTTAGTGGCATTTTCCTGTGGCCCTCAACCATGCCTCACTCTTACCTGTTTGCTCTCTGACATCATCTAAATGTGTCCCCAAAATTGTGTGCAGAAATTTAAGCCCCAATGCAGTAGTGTTGGGAAGTGGGGCTTCTCATGAAGTATTTAGTCATGACAGTTCCTGTGACTGCATTAATGCAGCTCCATGATGGACTTATGAGAATGGTTTTACTTTCTCTTCTCTTCCACCACTGCCATGTTAGGATGCACAGAGAAACCAAACGCTCAGGCACATGTGAGCATCTTGCAAACTAATGCATGATCATACCTCCAACCTGAATATTTATTATGTGCACACCCTCTGCTGACTCATTGGAATATTAATGTAAAGACTACACAGGATGGGCATTTCAGAGACTCACTACCACCATCTCAGCACTCTCACCTCCCCTCTCTCAGCTACCGTTGGGGGTCTATTTTTTCCCCTTCATTTCCTAGCACTCTAAACTGATTTTCAAGGACAAACAAAAGCAAAACTGTTACCACTCAATTTGTGGTTTGGGAACATTTCTCTTCCTTCTTTCCTTTTTTTTTTTTTTTTTTTTTTTTTTTTTTTGAGACAGGGTCTCACTTTGTATTTCAGGCTGGCCCTGAGCTCACTACAAGCCTTGAATTCAGCAGTCCTCCTACGTCTGCCTCCCAAGTGCTGGGATTGTGATTACAGGCTTGAGCCACCAAGACCAGCATTGGGAACATTTCTTAATATTACTGTGTCTTCAGTTCTTCATCCTTAGCAGTAGAAGATACTGCTTCGTATGTAGATTGGAGGAAAAGTGAAATACATTGTAAGATGCAAAATTCAAAGCTTAGTATGCTAGAGGAACTCAGTAAATATTGCATGCTTTCCTTCTCTCTCTAGCTTCATGTGACTATCCCTAACCTATTCTGTATTGTGCTCTGAATCTTTTTTAGACCCAATTCTTCTCCTTCTCTTCCTTTGTATGACTCTGGGAGAATTCTGCAAAAAGGGAAATGGGAGAGTGAACAAAAAAGAAAACTTGAAATCCAACACATATCAACTTCATATTTTTAAGACATCTAGTCCACTCCCCTCATGTTGTAGAGAAGCTTTAATCTCTTTTTCCCCTCTTAATTATCTAAACCATCCTCCTCATGCACACAGAAAATCTAATCACTATGTCTCTTTTCCAGTCAAATGGGGAATCGTGGTTCATTGAAATGTCTCCAACTTGTAGGCCTTCCTCCAATGAAGAATGAATCCTTCCCAGCCAGGATGCAAAACTGCTTGGTGTGTAAGGGGAGAGTTATGATGAAAGTACTGCAGCTACAGATATAGATATATAGAGATGTAGATAGAAATATAGCAAATATAGTGTAGAAAATGATATTATTGTAAAAGGGAATATTTTGAAAAATCTAAGGTATTTTTGCTTTTTTTTGTTTTTTTTTTAATTGAATTCTTTATTGGTACAATTTATATACATCTCAAAATCACACATAACATTGGGAAATTTGTACCAGTATATGCCACAAGTTAATTCTCATTTTTACCCATATCCCTACCCACTCCCCCTCCTCCCCCCTTTTATACCTGCTCTTTTATTTTCTTTCTGTATCATATTTATTCCTTCCCCTCATCACATTCCCACACCAAATTTCCTATAGAAATATTCCACTCTATAAAAGCTGTCCTACTTTCTAGAACTCATTTGCATCTACAGGTGTTCATGCCAAAGAGAAGATCCGGGAATTGTCTATCTGTGATCTATTGATTTCACTTATTAGTATATC
>PVIC010020626.1:0-29340 GCA_004025085.1 Thryonomys swinderianus
CTTCCTTCCCTTCTTTCCATCCTTTCTTTCTGTTCTCTGGTGCTTGTTCTCAGGCAGCCAAGAGATGCCACTGCACTTGACGAGGGAGGCCCTCTTGGGGTGAAGGGGAAACTCTGAGCAGAACTGAATGATTGCTTTCATGGCCAGATAATTTAATGGCCACATGTTTGAAAGGTATGTGATTAAAGGAAATACAATTACACGTAGCCTCTATTTGTTGCTCTGAAATACTGAGAAATGATGAGAGAGGGCGCAAGATGACTCCGTTAAGTGGAGACCACAGTTTGGATGAAGGAAACACACATAAACGCACAGCCTGGAAATAATACCTGCAGAGATGGGAAAAGAACACATTGGAGTCATAGGCTCTTCCTGCCTTTACTTATGAAAAGGAGGAAAGTCTTGCCCACCAGATTTTTAAATCTCTCTCTGAGTGTCATTAGTTTTAATGAAAATGAAAGCATTATTGACTTATTCAATTTCCAGTAAGCTTAATCTTAATGAAACATGGGCGGTTTCATGTGTGACAACACTGCTTCTTAATGAATATTCCTTCAGCATTTTAAATGAAACCGTAGTGATTGTGGGCAATTTGATCTTGTACTTCTCACTGGTATTGGCCTTTTCCTCTGAGCCCCCGGCAGGCCCGCTCGCCTCCTGCCACCTGCCTGAGTACGACGCCCTCTCTCCTCTCCGATCTCGGCCTGGGTTAATTGGGAGATGTGCAGCAGACAAGTGGATATGCGTCTTGAGTGGAGAACAAAGGAAGACTTTGTCCTTCATGAAATAGACGGAAGCATCTCTGGCTATTCTTTTAAGCGATTCCCAAAATCTTCGTCTGGGTAACATGCCTTGTTGTCATGGCAACAGCAAGCTGGTTTCTGTCTCTTTATTCTTTTTATTTGGCCTTCATGGATTCATTTAACACTCTTGTAACTCATGTATAACTTTCATTTAAAAGTGGATGTTCTGCTCTTCTGCCTACTAGTAGAAAATAAGAAAACTGAAAGTGTAATTTTGAGTTTTATGTCTCTGGTTTTTATTTTGTTTTCCCTGAAAAGGTTGATCAGACTTATTTGTTAGTTTCTAGATTGTATACACATTAGCTTAAGATATAGATGTAATTCGGCCTTGTCATTTCTTCTTCAAGCTGAAATTTGATAAGCATTTATTACAACCTAGTTTATATTTAATCCTCAAAGCAAATGCATGTGTAAGCCCTCGTATTTTTTTTTTTTTTCTTTTTGAGACAGGGTCTCGCTTTGTAGTTCAGGCTGGCCCTGAGCTCACTATGGTGCCCAGGCAAGCCGCTGCGAACTCAGCAATCCTCCTGTCTCTGCCTCCCGAGTGCTGGGATGACAGGCGTGAGCCACCACGCCCAGCATTGTGGTATGCGGTGTTGATTGCTGGTGGGCGTATCTTCACGCCCAACATTATATGTGGTTACCGGGGATCGGACTCAGGACCTTGCGCTTGCAAAGCAGGCGCCGGAACCACTGAGCTAACCCTCCAGCCCTAAGCCCTCGTATTTTACAGATGGGAACTCAGATCACTGAAAATTGATAATTTGTGTCTTGTTGCAGAGCTCACAAATGAGAGTTAGGCACTAAGTGTGGCTGTATCATCTTCTGATGACCCTTTTTAAAAATTGAGCTTATTGGTACATTTTAGGTATACATTATGATTACATTCATCATGAAGAATTTGTACCTGTACATAACATATCTTGATCCTCATTTCCCTGCTGAGTCTTTTGAGATGGTCCCCTCCCAAGGTGTAACTTACTATTATACCACTCATGGAAACAGAGCTGAGACTTCAAGCTAAATCTTAAGCACAAAGCATTTACTTCAGATCCAAGTTCAGAACGTCTTCATAGAAAGGATCACTTAGGATTGAAATGGGAGGCTGGAGGAGTTGTGGAATCTCTCATGGAATCCAGTGATGTCAGGGAAAATCTCTCAAAGCAGAGATAGCTGTTCTAGTCCTGTACTCTCCTAAGATCAGAGGATCTTTCAGGATCCTGCTTCTGTGAGATTGTGTCGACACGCAGGTGAGAACTCTGCTGGCCCCTGGAAGCAGTGAGTCACAGCCCTTGGGAGTCTGGTGCAGCAAAGGCCCCCGTGCAGCAGGGCCAAGCTTCCCCTAGAGCGGGTCACCTAACAGGGCTGGGTCGTCATCCTCTGCCCCAGTGGGACACGGCTGAGTATCCATCACAGCATAACAGAGATTCATCTAGAACTCTTCAAGTGCCATATGAAGCTCTATTAGTTTCCAGAATTTCTTGCTTGAATTCTACTCTTTCTCTGTCTACACCATGATGCTTGACTTGGCTTTCTCCTTCTCCTTTCCTCTTTCTCTTTTTTTAGTAACTAATCTACTTGAAAAGAAAGATAGCGTGCTAGTTAAAGGTGTGACCTTTGGGAGCCAGTCAGTGGGGCTCTGAATCTTACTCCTACCATTACTAGAAACTTGGGGCAAGTTATCCTATAGCACCTATTTTCTTACAATAAAATCGAGGCAATGACAGCATCTTCTGAGACTCACATCTGAAGTACTCAGAGTGACATATCCAGTGATTTATTATTACTACACAGTCTTCAAAATTTCAGCATACATTACCAAACTGTCCAAACAGATTTCTCACGGCCCTGTGGACGGGGATGGTGGCTAGTTGCTACAGTTTCCTGCCTCTGCAGTGATCTGTGCTTTCTGTAGCCTAGTACAGTTTGTCACAAACACACATGCACAGACAGGCACATGCACACAAGAAGAGAAATGAGAGAGAGAGAGAGAGAGAGAGAGAGGGAGGGAGGGAGGGAGGGAGGGAGGGAGAGGGAGAGAGAGAGAAGAGAGGCATATTACTTAATTTGTGCCTTTATGGAAAATCTTAGCAAGAATCATCTCAGGTACAATTAGCCAGTCAATACAACAATAGAAGGTGGTTTGCAAGAAATGGAATTTCATTAGACAGGCAGGCGGCAAAGTCAAGGTTTCTGGTAAACCTTTCAGGAAGTATTTAGTGAAGCAGAGGAGATGTTTCAGGAGAGAACAGGCATTAATGCAAATCGAGACAACACGGAGCCAAGACCCAGTGGTGAGGAGCATAGAGGCCAGACGGAGGTTCTCGGTTATGAATTAGTAACTCGGGGGGAGGAAATATGAACCATAGATAAGGACATGGGTTTTACAGTCAGAATGGCCCAGGTTTGAAAGTTGACATGGCTGTAAACTGGGTCCGTGACAATAGGCAAGAATACTTAACTTGCTAACACTCCGTTATCCTCTCAGAAAATGGAGGAACTGCTTCTGTCTCATAAGGGTTTCTATGAGGATTAAAGGTGTTGATGCCTGAGTCAAAGACTGGCATCTAATGAGTGCTCAGCTGTTACTTGCTTTATTGCTCATCATATCTTTGAATTATAAATTTTATTTATTTGCTATGCTGGGATTCAGTGAACCCAGGGCCTTCACTAACTGTATCCCCAGCCCTTTTAAAATGATTTATTTTTATTTACGTATCTAAATTGGATAGACTGGGCTCAAGCTTGTGATGTTCCTGCCTCATGGAGGGCTAAGATTACAGACAGGTGTGTGCCGCCATGAACAGAATATTTGTGATTTTTAAAATTTCTTGACTGTGAAGGAGTGAGGCATATTCAGAGAGAAAACAACATGTTTCATTTCCAGGCCCTTTATATGAGAGTTTTACCTATTTCTCCATTTTAAAATATTCCAATTTTACAATTGATCATACATTTAACTATGTGGATTGCAGCTAAAATTTGCAGAAGAATTAATGCATTTGACTAATCCAACAGTCTGGACAAGCAGGATAGAGAGAACTGTGTCCATTTCGCAGCTGAAGCAGTGGAGGCCTAGGAGGGGTAGAGACTCTTTCCAGGGATGTGCCGTTTGAGAAGGGGCACGATAGAAACATACGGGATTTCTCACACCGGTGTGATCCCTTCGTGCCCTTTGCCAGCAAACAAGCATGTTTGGTTCCGGTGACACTGATGTCATCCTCCTGTTCTCTGACAAACACTTTTAGAGTTTGTATCACATCATATTGTGAAAGGTTGATAAAGGAAGAATGTAAAGAGGCATTTCAAAGACAGTGATTTAACATGCATTTGCACTTATGGGCAATTGCAAGACTATAAAGAAATATTTACTAGTTATTTCAAAACTGTAACAAACCTATTGGACAGGTGACTAGCACTGGAGGTACTTTGTTCCCTGTCTCCAGACAGACCATGGCTGCCATGAGCACCGGGTACCATATGGTTTGTTGCAGAGATTCTTGGTTATTTTTATCCCAGAGAGTTGATGTCCTCAGGCGGTGCAGTTTTAGTTTGGAGCGTTTGGCTTTATAGGCCGACGGATAGAAGCCCTATTACTTTATCTACTTCAGCAGGACATCCTTTGGCAGAGGGGACCCTGTGGGGCAAGCTGGGAAGCTCCAGGTGGTGTGAGTCTTTTCTCAGGTACCACAAAAGCAATTGAACAATGTTTCCAGTTGGAAACTAAGTAGATCCTGCAGTTAAAATTGCCTTGGAGTCCACTGGAGTGTTTTCTGAGCCTCACGTTTGGGATTCATATGATGATAGGCCACTTTAATTTTGCCTTGAAGCACGTATAATAAAAGATTGCAAGTTCAGGTGCGGTGGCTTTTGATGATCTCTGGGATATAAGTACATGTGATAGGTGTATGTCCCATTGGTCTTGCTTTATCTGGACTAAGACAGTTGATAAGTTTTTATGCTGGTGGATTATTAAAGCTTCAACTTTAAAAAAAGTTGAAGAATCGTCAGACTGTTTACGGACAAATTTCTGAAATGAAATCCATAGTTTCCTGAGGACCTTGCTTTCAATTCTGAGTATGTGCGATCTGACCTGAACTGCAAAGGTAGTTCTTTTCTATCTTGTTGTGGGAAAATTTACTGGACTTCTTGTGTATTACTTCAAAATAAATGGTTAAGCATGATAGAACAATAGAATGGTGGATTTTGAAAAGACAACATGTAACAGCATGACGGCTTCCTACTAAAGAATAGAAACATTCACGATAAATGAAGCTAACACTGAGCCCTTGTTATTACAGGATTTAGGAATTTCCACATATATACTCTGTGGCCACAATGTCTATATAATTTATATTAATTTATAGTCTTTTTTGGGATTTCCTATGAAGATGTTTTTATTTTATGTATGTGAACAACTTCTTTTTTTTTTTTTTTTTTTTTTGAGACAGGCTCTCACTTTGTAGTTGAGGCTGGCCCTGAGCTCACTATGTAGCCCAGGCAAGTCTCGAACCCAGCAATCCTCCTGTCTCTGCCTCCTGAGTGCTGGGATTACAGGTGTGAGCCACCACGCCTGGCACTGTGGTATGTGGTATTGATTGTTGGTGGTTGTGAGTCTCCACGCCCAGCATTCTATGTGGTTACCGGGGATCGAACTCAGGACCTTGCACTTGCGAGGCAGGTGCTGGAACCACTGAGCTAACCCTCCAGCCCAACTTCATGTTTAAAGACTGATTAATGCATATTTGTACATGCTAGCAGGACAGTGAAGGGATCCATCAAGAAGCGGCTAGAGACCCAACTTGGTCTGGCCAGGTCATTGTTCTGTCAAGGAAAGAAGTTAAAAGTGGAAATGCAGGGCCGGAGACTTAGCTCAGTGGTTCCAGTGCCTGCCTTGCAAGTGCAAGGCCCTGAGTTTGGTCCTCGTAACCATATACAATGCTGGGCATGGTGACTCACGCCCACCAGCCATCAATACCACATACCCACAGTGTGGGGCGTGGTGGCTCACGTCTGTCATCCCAGCACTCGGGAGGCAAAGACAGGAGGATTGCTGAGTTCAAGGCTTGCCTGGGCTACAGAGTGAGCTCAGGACCAGCCTGAAAGCGAGACCATGTCTGAAAAAAAAATGTGGAAATGCATTGAGCAAATCACCAGGAAAAATTTATTAGCAAAAACAGCTAGGGAAATTGAAAGTACATTCTCAAGGAAGCAAGAGCCAACAAGTTCACAGAACTGCCCCAAGCTTTACTTAGATGTACTTTATGTGTGCTCAGAAGGTATGGTTGACCAGTGGTTTCTTAGGAAAGGGGATGCGTTGGAGTGCTCCGTTTCATAGGCAGTGCTTGTTGATGCTTTAAAAAGATAACTAATCAGTTGTAGATACTTTGTTCTTTGTCTCAGAGGGTTTCATGTGCACCTGAGTGACCACTCTTGCAAAACATTCCTTGTTCATAACGTTAGTCCTTTAGTGCACAGTGACCTGTAAATGTTGAACTTGACAAACAGGTTGCTCAAGAGATTTGGACCACAGTCTAGTGAACGCTTAGCTCCCTCCCTAATGTTCCCCCATGCGCATGCTTGGCTACCTTTCAAGGAGCATGTTATTCAACACCAAAGCCCCGAGTCATCAGCCTCTTTGAGGTTTGGTAAATTTGCTTATTTCTAATTTACATTGTACATACTTTTGAAATGCTGCAAAATTTCCGACCATTGTCTTTCCTGACTCGTCTTTTCAGGTTGTTAAAATTATATAGTACATTTTTGAAGATGTAAGATTAGTTTATTAACTAAACAGAAAACAGACTCTGAAGGAGGCGGTAGGACAGAGAACCATACTGTGCAGAACTGAAATTACTAACCAGCAGTAAAAATGACTTTTTTTTTTTTTTTTTTTTTTTTTTTGCTTTTTGAGACAGGGTCTCACTTTGTAGTTCAGGGTAAAAATGACTTTTGTAAAAAAAAAAAAAAAAGTGACTTGTGCACATAACGGATGGAGGAGAAATTGCATTGGCATATCCGAAGACACCCTGCATCGGCTGAGCTGCATGCATACAGCTGAATGAGCTCAGACTAAGAACACCAATAGATGCTGTATCTACTGCCCATCTGATGATTGGGAATAGAAAATATTGTCCATGAATGAAACATATACTAAGCTACACACATTTTTTTTCTCTATGAGTGGATGGAGAAATGTTTGTAATACCCCATTAATAACTTGTATAGTTTGAAGAAATGTATTCATAGTGGACACTAAGGTGTTTTTGGAGAGACTTTGGTAAACACTCGCTTTGGTAGACTATTCTAAAATGTTCTTAATTTTACTGTAGAATCCAGCTGA
This sequence comes from Thryonomys swinderianus, assembly GCA_004025085.1. Taxonomy (NCBI): domain Eukaryota; kingdom Metazoa; phylum Chordata; class Mammalia; order Rodentia; family Thryonomyidae; genus Thryonomys; species Thryonomys swinderianus. Next base: position 7,147 of record PVIC010020626.1, read on the forward strand.
AAAGGCTTAGCACTGAGCTGGTGTATAGGTTTTCTGTTGTTGCAGTTTTCATTCACATTGGACAACTTTCATTTAGGGACAGAATAGGTTGTTTTTTTTTTTTTTTTTGAGACAGGGTCTTGCTTTGTAGTCCAGGCTGGCCCTGAGCTCATTGTGTAGCCCAGGCAAACCTCGAACTCAGCAATCCTCCTGCCTCTGCCTCCCGAGTGCTGGGATGACAGGCGTGAGCCACCACGCCCGGCACTGTGGTATGCGGTGTTGATTGCTGGTGGGCGTGAGTCTCCACGCCCAGCATTGTATGTGGTTTCCGGGGATCGAACTCAGGACCTTGTGCTTGCAAGGCAGGCGTTGGAACCACTGAGCTAACCCTCCGGCCCGACAGAATAGTTTTTAGAGCGACATTTTTTATATCCCAGCAGGAAATTATTGCTAAAATTTACTTCCATTAAATTGTCAAGGTAACTGGATACTTGTATTCTAAAGGAGCTCCCTTGAAAGAGTCTATTTACATATAAAAGTTGTGTCACTACTACTAATTATAAACTAACATAAAGCTCTTACTTATGACTTATCAAAAACCTTTTCGTCTAAGTTTCTGCGTTCCTGAGAAGAACAAGGAAAGTAGCAACCTGCTCTTTCTGTATGAGAATGTTAACTACCTGCACCTTCAAAATACAGGCCCAAGACTTGCATTTCTGTGTACATTGCCTCCCCCACCCACCCCAGTCACCTGGTAGAGCTCATCACGGGTACTAGGCAGGTACTGTTGGACCAGACGGTTTTCAGACTTGTGACGTCACACCGTCTCTTAGCACTTCAAAGTCTGATCTTTACACTGCTGCCAGAGTCACATTTTGAAAAGGCATGTTGGATCATTTCACTCTTCTACTCGAAACTCTCCATTAACACTCAGAATGAAATCTGAACTCCGTCCTTGGTTTGGCAGAGGCTAACCAGCATTCAGTGTTTGATTATATGCGGCCATCAATAATCTGATCAGAATGGGGAAGTGTGATGGAATGTCAGTGTTCAGCTGCTTGGGAGAAGCTAGATCTGGGCTGGAAGATGAAACAGACGTAGCAACGTGGTCACACAGCAATGGCCAGGGAACACGGCAGATTATGTTCTGTGTAGACTGGGCTCAATATTTCTAAGGGGTCAATCTGAGGAAAAGCAGGGTGAAGCTGTCGGCGCAGTGAGAAAACCCTCCGGCTAGTAGTTCCATGTGTATTATAGGCAGGCGCTTGCCTGGCAGCTAAGCTCCCTCTTCCCAGTGAAGTTAGCTGGGTGCAGGACAGGAGCCGGCCCGCAGCGAACCTGGCTTGCACCGAGTACACTAGGGGCTGGAAAACAGGGAAGAGGAAGGAAGGCTTCATCTGGAGGCCGGGGTGCCCCGGGCAAAATAACTCCTTGTGGACCTTTCTTTTGGGGGGCTGCAGTGCAGAGGATTCTGAGGGCTCACAGCCATTGAAGGCTAAGCACAGAAAAAGTCTGTGTCTGACCATTTTCCAAGCCTATATCTGGGTGTTGCTGGGCAGCTGGCCACACCAGGACCTAGGACTTGTTCGGAGCTCAGGCAGCCATCATTGTCCCTGGGTGTGAAGGACTCGTTCACCTCTGTGTCTCTTTTACTGCAGGCTCTGCTGCCATGTGTCCCACCAGCGTTAGGCGTTCAGTGGAAAAGGTTTTCCCTTCAACACATTTTTAAAAATAAGTGCTGTTTTGAATGGGAACCGTTCTTTCATCCATTCGTTGGATTGACTTTCGCAAAGGGAACTTTCCCGACATTATTTTATTCTATTTTATTTATTTATTTTTATTTTTTGGTTAATACAGCAGTCCTTCCCCAACATCCACTGTCCGGTGAAGGTTTTGATAATACCATAATGGTGACAACAGAATATTATTTTCTTTTGAGCTTAAAGTGGTCTTTTCCATGGCTTCTTTAATCTTCTTCTGGTTGACCTGCAGGATTATCTCTCTACATTTCTGTCCCTTCTTTTTTGTTTCTTTCATGAACAGTACAAATCCTTTTAAAGTCCTTGAGTTGTCCTTAGAGTTTAGGCCTTGAACCCTTATTAAATCGTGCCCACTCTAGTGTCTTTATCAATTATTTTTTCCTGTTGAGGTGCAGAAATACGTTTTTTTGCATCTTGATGGCTTATTTTCTGTTTAAGTATACTGAAAGTATACTTTAAACTTAAGTTAACTGGAAGACAAAAACCAATTCCTTCTTAACCCCTCATTTCCAGGTGGAAAGTGCTCCCCAGGGAGGTGTATTAGATGTCATACGAAGGGCAGATTTTGTTTTCGTGGAGACAGCATCAGGCGCACAGAGCAGGAGATGGACAGGCTGAGGACATGCATTGTTGAGAAATGAATGTTTTACTGCCTCACAGGGTCTTTGAGAGAATTCTCCAGCCTTCACTCTTCCATCTGGAGGTGAAGGCAAATAAGGGGAAGAAAATTGGATTGTCTTCATGAGATCATTTTCAGCTGTCAATAACTCGCAAACATTAAAGCGGCAGCGGGACACTGCAGTAGATTATCAGTGGGCGGTGTGGAGTTCTCGAAAGTCACTGGAAAAGGGAACAACAGTTGTCAGTCTAACTGGTTCTGGAGTGTAGGTGAATGGAATGCCCTAAAGACAGAACAAAACATGGCTGTCCAGGGAAAGGAAATGGCAAGGTATCCTGCTCTGAACCAGGACAGGCAGACGCTCTCCTTCTCTCTCATCTTTGCTCCACAGCCGGCACAGGCAAGGATGAGGAAGGAGGATCATGACTTTCCTGAGGTGAGAGTAAGACTTACGGAGATGAGACTCGCTCTGCACCTTTGGCAGGTCTTTGTCAACAACAGACGATCGTGCAGAATGATGTCAGTTTTACTTTCCTCACTGCTGAGATAAAATACTCGGTATCCAAAGTTGAAGGAGGGAAGGTTGGTTTAACTCACAGTCAGCAGAGGTTTTACTTCCTAGTTGGCTGTCTCCAAGGCAAGGTGACACGGCAGAGGGATATCACTGAGAGGCAGGCAGAAGGCAGGAAGCAGCAAGTAGGTGACTACCGTAGGCTTCTCTCTGTCTCTACTAATTCTATCCAGGTTACCTGCCCTTCAGGGGACTCACGTCCAGAGAGGGCCTTTTCAGGATCCATTTCCAAAAGTATACCAAATCCATCAGTGGATTAATTTAGTAATCACACACCCTCGACCCCACCACCCCACACTTGATCCCAGATCACACATCTCAGATACAGCCACCCCTGAAAAACCCCACCCTTGACTGCATGAAGCCTTGAGAGGACATCTAAACACGAACCATAACAGTGTCCAGTAGAATTTTTTGCAAAGGCGAAGCTTTCTGTCTGAGAAGGTTTCAACAACGTAGCCTTTAGCCACCAGTGGTTTCTGACTCCTTAGAATGTGGCTGGTGAGTTTTAGGGTCCATTTGTTTTTAATTAATTGGAATAGCCACATGTAGTGGGGGCTACCATTCTGGGTGGCATGTGAAAATAGGGTAGCACAAGATCCAAAGCACAGAGGTCATCAACAAATGCTCATAACAGAAAATGAGATGACAGAAAAGTAATGAAAACCAAGTGAATAGATAATGAATAAGTAAATACCCATCTACTTGCCTCTTGCTGTTGCTATGAGGATCAAGAGCTTTAACATATGCCTAAGAAATTCAACCAACTGTAGAATTCGCCATTCTAGAGTGAGTGAAGTGCTATTTGGAAATGAGAAACGATCTGAAATTTCACACATAAGTGAATTTTGTTTAAATCAGCTGTGGATGGAAGTCTATCAAACATGTAGCTTAGACTTTTATATTTTAAAACCTAGCTTATTTTGGATCTCAGGCATTTAATTAGTCAAGCAAGGGGTATAAACAAGATAAATCTTAGCTTTTATTAAGAACGTGGCTGAGAATCACTGCCTCATATCAGTTCTTCATGACGCATTAATAACTTGAACTAATCTTGTTACCATTTTTAACCTGAAACTTCTTACCCATCCCAGATTTCTTAAAGTTTGAGGGTTATGATACGATACACTCTAAACAACCAAGTAAACAAACTGCTAGACATTATGTTCTGGGAAGTCTTTTCAACTCACCACCCCCGAGGAGAAGACATCGGCCTGGTATCCAGCAGGAATGGGTAAGGACAGAGATATGAAAGGCCTTTCAGGACAGCTAATTCAGAATTCCGACATTGTTCCCTTACTGTGCAGCTAAGAAGGCATGGTACTGCCTTGTATATGGTTGCTTTATTCTTTTGTTCATGCTATATCTGTGCACAATTTAAGTTGTATTCTTTGCAGTCCTGGGAATCTTCCACTGCTTTGTTTTATCAAAAGGTTAGAGCGATAGTCAGTATAAAATCCAGATTGTGGTTTAGGTAACTGTAGCTCTGTTCTTGGCTTAGACAGAAACTTCTACTTGATTTTGAACTCAGGATATACAGACTTCATTATGCCACTTTGTTTAGCAGTTAACAATTAATTAAATATTACTTGTGATCTGGTTTTATTAGTGAGAATTGTATTCTGTAGGGTTTTCAGGAAAAGATCTGAATTGATGTGTGAGAACATCCATGATCAGTGCCAGCCACCAGCCAGTCTGTAGACTATGTCGGGGAAGGGTATTATGTTCCTAGTGTCTAGTGCAGAGCTGGGCACAGACTGGAGCTTGATAAATAGTTGTTGCGCGTCTAGTGATATATGAATGAATAAATGCTCATATGAAAGAAAGAACAGTGCACATAGCCTGTTACTGGGATTTTGCGGGACTAGGTGTACACTGTGTCTTAGCTAGGCTTGGACTTTTTGCTGGCCTTATTTGTTTGTCTGAGATGACTTTCCCTGGCACACTCAGTTACAGCTGTCTGTTCAAATGTGATCCAACCGCAGTCTGGTTTGTCAAATACCAGAAGCTGGTAGACTTGGTCTTTTTCACATCTTTAAGCAACATGACATGAATATTACAAAGAGTTGCTCTGAACCACCTGCTGGCAGTGACTGTTTCCCTAGGGCTAGCGGAGTTACAGACATCCACAGCTCTAATTTGATATGGAGGGCTTCATTGGCATTTTTACCAGATAGCTGGACAGGGCTCATCTTCACTTCGAGGGAGAATCTGGAAACGTTTGTCCAGCCCTTGGGCTTCGGTGAGCAGACTGCCGGACTCTTGTTCCCCCGAGTCGCATAGGCGAGGAGGCTGAGTGGACGGGCTGCAGCTGTAGTACTGACGGCTGGTCCCAGGGCTGGACCGACTGGCACCTGGGCAGGTTCTGGGTCCTTCTCACCCAGGGCCTCTGGTCTAAGGCGAGCAAAAAGCCCCGATCTTGGACATACAGCCCATCATTGTCTGTCCCAGAGTTAGAGAACGAGTGGCTGGTACATGTTTTTATTTAAACCGTTCTGAAATTTTAAGTCGAGTAAAATAACATTTATACCAGGGTACAGTGAAAGACCTTAGAGGAGGGGCCGCTTTGTTTGTGCTTGATGAAACCATTCTAATGCTGGGCAGGAGAACCCTGCTTATAGTGCCCCCATTTCCACCCCCGTCCTCATACCTTGGCAACTTTGCGGCAGGCCAGACTCCCTGAGACCCGTGTGCCCGCAGCAGCAGAGGGCTCCCGGGACAGATCAAGCCGACGAAGTGGGGGCGGCGGATGAGACCAGCAGATCCCGAGGCAGCCAGAACACAGGCCACGAGGAAGAGGAGACACAGTTGGCACAACTGCAGGGAACCTTGGCCTTTCCGAGAGGCTGCGCGGGCTGCCCGGAGGCCCGCGGAAGATCCCGGAAAAGCTAAAGCTCCCTGGAGTTCGCCAGGGGCATTCAGTTAGCTCTCTGGATTGAGCACTGAGAAACCGAGTTAGGCTTAATTACTCATTCACAGGCTGTGTTGTCATCTGCTCAGAGGTATCTGTCTTGGATCTTTCCTGATGCTTTTAGAAAAAAACAGTGGGTGAGATGAGAGAGAGAGAGAGAGAGAGAGGGAAAAAAAAAAAAAAACAACACGCCACCACTTACTTTCCCTTGAGGAATTTTGGTCCTGTCACAGAAACTGTGGGCACAATCCTGACAGAAGTGCCAAGAAACGTCAATTCTAAGAAAAAAGATTTGACGGAGAAGCTCACTGAAAGCTTGCGTGAGACCTTGACTCGCACCGCCTGTTATCCAGAGGGCCTCCTTCACAGGCCTGGGCCACGCTGCTCCTGAGGGGTGTACCTTTCAGAACCGTAAACCTGCATATTCATTCTGCTGTACTTGCATGGCCCTTACTCGTGGATAAATAGAAAAATCCACAGGTTCTCTGGAAGAACTTTTCCAAAGCAGGTGGGGGTCTTCTGCAGATGTTCTGAGAATAAGATAAAGGCGTAAGATGACAGCAGTTGATTGAAGGAAGGTGCGTGACTCATACTAATAAGAAGTCACACTTGACTAGTTGCATGCTAATGAATGAATTGCATAACACAAGACAAATGAAAACCAGAGATTTAAACACATGCACCTATGAGACAGCGCTCTCTCTTTAGCGTGCGCACGTACACACACACACACACACACACACACACATGCACATGCACATGCACATATGCACTACATGATTCAAAGATTCAAAGGTTTGCTAGTTTTTTTTTTTTTTTTTGCTTTTTGAGACAGGGTCTCGCTTTGTAGTTCAGGCTGGCCCTGAGCTCACTATGGTGCCCAGGCAAGCTGCCGTGAACTCAGCAATCCTCCCGTCTCTGCCTCCCGAGTGCTGGGATGACAGGCGTGAGCCACCACGTCAGGCACTGTGGTATGTGGTGTTGATTGTTGGTGGGTGTGTCTCCACGCCCAGCATTGTATGTGGTTACCGGGGATCAAACTCAGGTCCTTGCGCTTGCGAGGCAGGCGCCGGAACCACTGAGCTAACCCTCTGGCCCGGTTTGCTAGTTTTCTTATTGGAAAAGCTTAACCAATCAACCCATGTCAATCCAATGGGAAAACAATCTGACTTTGCACATCTTTTGGATATATAACATAGAGAGGTGGTCACCCGGGTGTTGGTGTTGCTGGTAGGATTATTTCGGAATATCAAAATTACAGGCCTTCAAGTGAGGTGCGAATATTAATCTTTGGAATAAGAGCTCCTCATACCTTAGGATCATTATTGCTTTGCAATGCCCGCAGGATGCCAGGGAAGCTGAAAATGATGCTTTTGAGACACACACAAAAAAACAAAACAAAGTTTCTCTTTCTAAAATATGTCCAAGAGCTTCCTGGAAGTTTGTTTAAATTGAAAGTTCCCAGGCCTCTGCAAGGGAGATGAGGATTCAGTAAGCCTTAAGTAGGAAATGGGAATCTTTTAACGAGTCCTCCAGTGATTTGTGACTATATTCTGAGAAGCCCTGACTATCTTACAGCCACCATCACACTAATGTAAAATGCTACAGTTTTCTTATCAATTTATTGAGTCAAAATAAATTAATCAAAACCACCAATGTTCTCATCGCTGCCATGGAGACAGAGGTTGATAGGTATGGCCCAGTTCCTACGTTCCTACGTGAGAGTGGAGTGGACGTTAAACTTCTCAGAGGGAAATTCAGCTTTCGTTACCCTCAGCCATATCAGATAATGCTAGCACCAGAACACAGTGGACAGAAGGGAGGCGCATGCTTCGTCTTCACTTGCGGGGAGGTGACTGGGTGAGGGCAGGAAGAGCGCCATGCAAAAATAATTAGTTCCCTTGCATTCCCTAGAGGAGAAGGTACAGCGTTTCACACACAGGGCCACGCGGGAATGTCTTTGTTGATCGGGGGGAAAAAGGGGGAGGAAAGGCATGAGCCAAAGCCTTTCTTCATGGGGTTTCCATGGGAAAGAAAAAGCGGCAGAGTAAACCGTTTAACATTGGCTAGGGTGAATAATTCGGGAAGCCTTTGGGGTACAGAGGTGGTCTCTGGGTGCCTGGCCCCTGGCCCTGGGGTAATGGTGGGCAGAGGGAATGTCGTCTTGCTATGTAAGAGCTAGATAAAGGGAGGGTTGGCTGGCGTTGCGGGAGGTGTATTCCCAGATAAGTTCTTTACTGTCTTCAGGTATCAGGTAGACCCAGGAGGGACAATGCGTCCTTGAGTGTTGAAGGTCTTCCAATACTAAGACATCAGGATTACAAAAGATAAGAAAATATAGTGGGCATAATTAGCCCTGTGATAAGTGGATGTCAGATAAACAAATACAGGATTTAGGAAAAAGTTGGACCATCATTCTCTGATTAAATTCATTGCCGGGAAATAGCCTGAGAAAGTATAAATGCAGTGCCATTTGGCAGATAACAGTTCATTATTTATCTTGGAGGACTTAACCTGCAATGCGTAGCCATCATCCAACATAGTAGGTCTCCAAAATAAATTTGGTAGTTCAGAGGTTAGGTATTTGGTTATTTATACCAACATCCAGTTTCCAAATGCCTGTGTTTTGCACATCTCTATAAATGCCTTTCTAGGTGGAAAAGTAAAATTCTGTTGCTGAGAATGGGAAATTGAGACCACCAGCCTACCACCCATTGGTGGAAATTAGTGCATAAACTCTAAAAATAGAGGTTTTGAGTAGGCTAGATAGAATCTGTTCATCTAGGCAATTATAAAATGTGCTAAGCTTTGTATGGCTAGGTTTAAGACCTCATCCTGGTGACATAGAAAGTATTGTTCTCCATCTTAAAACTACGGAATCCGTGACAAAAGTTGTTTTAAGTGCCCTTTTAAGATCACACTGCAAATTAATTGCAAAACTTGGTGGTACATTTATATTCCTATGTGTTCTTCGTTGCAAGAATTTGCAATATAATGTCCGTTATGTTTTCTCTTGATCAGGTTTCCTGGGGGAGGTAGGAATGACTAAGATAGATGTCTATGAAAGAATGAATATTGATGACACATTATGTAAGGCTCAATGAAAGTTGTGAATTCACCAGATGCTTGGAAAGTCAGCAGCTTCTCTATTATGCATCTCCTTGGCCTAAGCTTGGATGTTTTCCAAGAAGTGGTTGCAGAAGCAAGTGGAAGGACCTTGTGTGAGTATGTGCGTGCAGGGGCATTTGTGTGTGTGTGTGTGTGTGTGTGTAAATTGTAACTTGTTTAAATGAGAAATGTGTGAGCAACTTTCCAATCTTTAACTGAATGATGAGCTTGGATTTTTACAGGAAATCAAATTAGAAGCTAAAAAAAAAAAAACCCGGATCTTTACTTTTAAGCAAGCTGGCCTCCAGGCTATTTCTTTTTTTTTTTTTTTAGGGGAACCAGGTCCTTATTGCTAAGTTTGCTTAGCAACACGTATTCTTGATGATGGCTCTCAAAGCAGAGTGAAGTGAATGGAGGTTTGATTAACCACAGGCCATAATGGCTATATCAGTTTCTTTTGTAAGTGAAAGATTGTCTTTGCATATTCATAAGGGGGTGTCTAAGCAGCTCCGCTGGAGCTGTCAGGGCTCTAAACTGTGTTGGATTAGGAAGTGTATGGGAGGGCTCCCAATGGGTGGCCCTGGGGACATTTTTTCACAATCAAGGAATTCAGATTGTACAGAATTTACTCACTGTAAAAGTTGTTAGGCATAGAAGGAGGTTATAGAATTTATTTTTCCCATAGATCTTTTAGGACAGGACAGAAACTCACTGAATAGGTTGAATTCAATACAATCCTGAAGCCTTTGAAATGAACTATTACTGGGATGGGAGAAATAAAGGAAATGTAGAAACCGAGAAGCGTGAAAGTCAATCCAATTATCTCAGCAGCTGAGAGTGGGGGCTAGTATAGAAATGGAATAACGTGTGGGATTAAAGTTACATTTTGAATTTTAGAATCATACTGATATTCCTAATAATACTACTGTAGTGGGCTTGCCTATTACAGTCCTACCTTGTTAAAATGTGTTGGCACCAGAATGATCTAAATTAGGGAAATAAATCTCAGACTTGTTTTATTCATATCAGAGTCAACCGGTAGTTGAAGATAGAGTTTTACTTATTTCAATCATTTTTTTCCTTTTAAAGTTACTTTCAAGTGTACTTTATTATCCCAGTTCGTCTTCCCAACATGTCTAGTTGATAGATATGGGGATAAATTATATCCCAAATAAAGGAATATGATTTAGAATTAAAGCAAGGCTCACTGTAGCCAACACTCTTTCCAGTTACCCACCTACTTTCTTACTAACACTTCTAATCTTGGCATTGTCTAGTTATGTGGGTTTATTACTTTAAAGTCTATTGCATTCAAGAATCTGCAGTGGCCGTCATAGCCACTTGTCCAAGAGAAAATCAGAAATAGATTTCGGTACTGTCTGTTCCACACCAACCTACATGTCGTGAAGTCTAAGACTGCAAAGCGTGTTCACTACTACATTGCAGGAGATACATGCAAAGATAAGAATTAGTCTCTCACTGCAGCTTCAAAGCAATTCCTGCTCAAGATGCTTCCTTAGTACAGTGAATATGCATGCTGAGTATTAAAGGCTTTTCAGAGCTGGATTTGCCTCTGAGCTCCTAGAGACCATTTTTTGATCCCTAAATTCAGCTTACAGGAACTTTTAAACAAATGTATGCTGCATTATTCTCATTATTCAATTATGACAGCCTTTCCCCCAGCATTTTAATTAGCACTCATTTACTGAGAATGAAACTGTCATTTTAGTTGAACTCAAAGGAGTACCCCAGGGACGTGCATTCTACAAGATAATGAAAGTGCCACATAATTCTGGTGCTTCAACAGTTTAGACTGAAGCCACGCGGGGCTTTTTTGCCAGCCATTTTGGATGGAAATTCATCGCTGCTGCTGAAGTGGGGCGACACCATCTTTCTACACTGGAAGTCAGATGCCTAATCATGGTACGCCAGGAAAATCTGCTCTTTGGTTTTCCTGTGATGCTGGGAACAGAAACGCTGGGCGAAAAGATCTGCTTGCTAGCATCAGGCACTAGGCCTGCATCACCTCTTTGTCCCCGGCCCTCGTGTTCTCTAGGTGCCACGAGTGCAGGGTTCGGGGATGCAGCCCATTGTACAGGACGGTGATTGTGGCTGTCACTGCCTCCTGGGTCTGCCCTTGCCTCCTCAGACTCAGTTGCTTGGCCATTGCATAAAATATTTCATTTCTGCCCAAACCAGGTGAATTTCCAAGGCACTGTGAAGGAGGACGCAGAATTTTTCATTGCTACTTCTGAAAAATGCTATTTTCTTTCATTTCTTGGAGTTCAAGGTACAAAAACTTCAGATTTCATTTTGTTGTTTTTAACCCAGTTGTTTGAAATCCTGGTTCATCTTTCATGGTTTTTGTTCAACTCACTAAGGGATTCACCGGCTTTAGAAAGTTGCATGCCTTTCATTGCTGAAAACAACCACAAAAATCACAGGACCACAGGACTGTAAAGGAGATATTATCCTGGCCATTCAATAGTGTTCAGGGTCCTCATTTTTACTTGACAAGACTAAGGGTCAGAGAAATTAGGTGATTTTCCCAGGGCCAAATAACTGAATTTGAGGGAAATAAAAAGTAGAACTCAAGTGTGGTGCTTTCCATATTTTTTCCCCTATAGGTGTGAGCCAAAACAAGTAATGAGGAAAAGCAGGAATTCTCGGTATGAATTCTAGCTCCAGTCTTTCCCTCTGAACAATTTCAGGAGAATGTCTTAGCTTTTGGGATAGTGCTTCTCTCAGTTCCTAGCACATAGTGAGAACTTAAAAGTATTATCTGTTGTTATTACTGCAGTTCCCTCTTTGACCAGTTCTTAGACTCATAGTAGAAAATCAAGTAGGCACTAGTGCTTCATCTCTCTCCTTACCTTTATCTTCCTCCATGCTGGGTACCGTTCTTTGTGCTTTGTATTTGTAAGCGCTCCACAACATAGGTAATATCAGTATCAGCCCGTCTCTAAGATGAAAACAATGAACACAGAGGAACAACTTATTGGAAGTTGGATAGCCAATAAGTCAGAACCTAATTCTATCTGGCCCCCAAAACCCGAACGGCTTTTGAACAGCTATGTCCTCGACCTTATAATTCTACTGCTAGCCCTTTGGGGTGCTGGGTATTGTCGTGGGATTTTATTTTGGTGGAGAGTGGATGGGGTCGTGTACATGTTCCCGGATTATGTTTGGTGAGTGTGTTCTATACCAGAAGCTGTGCAAACTTCCAATCACTTGACCAAGGGTATAGCAGACGGATTAAAAAAAAAAAGACAAGATATTGAAGATATTGATGCATAAATATTGAAATATTGAAAGACAAGATATTGAAGATATTGAAGATATTGATGCATAAATAGGGGTGTCCAGGATGGTCAAAGCTCTTACTTGGTTAAACCTCTGTTTCCTGAAGCTCGCAACTATTTGTTGATCACGTGGCTTTTAGGAAGGGTGAGGGGCTGCGTGGGGGGCAGTGGAATAGAAAGCACTGACACAAGCAGGATCCTAGAAACAAGGGGACGGGACATTCCGGTAGGAACACATCACTGATTAATGGGAAATTTGTTTCTTCCCATGGATTAATTATTGCATTTCTAGGAGTTTCCTGTGTGAGTCGTGCTGCCTGCCCTTAGCTGCATTATTGTCATGACTTCTAAGATGTCACAGCGTCACGGATCCTGCAGACGTCCTCTGTAACCGGGGGGTGAGGAGCTGTTCCTTTCGTTCACACCAACTGCTGGCTCTCCTGGCAGACCTTTAACATGTAGAGCTAATTTATGAATTTGTAACTCACCCAGGGCAGTCTCCATCAATTCTACTGTTGTTTGCCGCAGCGGTTTACCCTTCCGTCTTTTGCAATGAAGATTAATCTTTTCTTGCCTTAGCTTCCCTGGAAGTCAGTTAGGTAGAGAAGAATGCTTGGAAAAACCAAAAGAAGAAAGGGTAGATTTCTGATGTAAGTGAAAGCATCTTCCATTATTTCTTATCGAGGCTATATTTAGCTTTAATGAGACAGAAGCCAAGAAAAACCTTCTTTGAAAAAGAAGCTCAGCAAAGAACAACATGATAGAGAGAAAAGTGAAAAGATTCATTTTTTACTTTTCACCAAATTCTACAGTAAGGTTTACCTTGCTTTGATTGATGGTATACATTATGGATGTTTCTCACACAGAAATATGGGGAAGTCCCAACCTGTCATAAGAGTTTCCCTGAAATCTTCTTTTTCTTTTAACTCAAATAAGTTCTCATACTCTTGTGTATGATTTTGAGTTTTCTTGGAATGCTAAGGGAAGGAAAACCCCATCCTAATCAAATGAGCATCTCTCCTCATCATATCAAATTGAGAAAAGGATGTGCTGCTGCCTTGCTTCGTCATGACTAAGGTTCTCACTTTGCCCTATAAGTGTGAAGCTACAGGGAACAGTAAGGACTGAACAGTAACCTGTCACAAGCCGGTGGAGCACAGGCATGGGACATGTCCTCCCGACTGAGATGAAAACAGTGACAGTTCAGACACTTATTGTAGGTGCCAGAGGAGCACCAGTGAACCAGAGGCCATTGCTGCCCTTAGAAGTTTGTGCTTCTGAGTGAAAGGAAAGGCAGAGAGCACATAAATAAGAGTATATTGGAGAACAGATGATAAGGTAACAGTTCCGTTCCATTAGAAGTAATAAATTGTGGCTCACAAATGCTTTGCTATAAGGATCTGATGGTATCTTGAGTAGGATACTCGGTTGTATCTCTCTCTTCAGTTCCTCTCACCTTACCTCGAGTCACTTTTCTGTCCGACGAGGAAGGTGAGTCTTCTCCTCTGTCACACAAGGTCACACTCTTGCCTGTCATCACTTCCTCTATAAGTGAACTTATGTGACCCAGTGCCTCTGTGTACCATTGCTCTGACGACGCTCTCACATTTACACTTCATCCATGGACCTCTCTTCTGAGACCTAGATTCATATATTGAGCTGCGTATCTGATGGTAGGTGATAACTCTAATTAGGTGCTTTTCAGGAAGCCCGGTGTTTAGATGTGTAACATAGAACTCTTTGATTTTGTCCTGATTTCAAACTCACTTCTTGCAACCTTCGGCCTCCTTGTTTTACTTACATAGATAAAGGGCATCACCATTCACTCATAGGCTCAGGCCAGAAACTTAGGACTTACTTTTAATTTCTGACCTGTTATTTCCAAAGTCAACTTTATGAGCAAGTCCTTTTGCTTCTGCATTTTCAAATGCATCTCCAAGTAGTTCTTCTCTGTAATAGTCAGCTTTTCCATTACTGTCACAAAATTATTGAGATAAGCAACTTATATAAACGAAAGGTTCATTTGGGGTTATAGTTTTGGAGATTTCAGCCCATGGTTAATTGAGTCTGTTGTTCAGTGGCTTATAGTGAGACCACACATCGAGACAGGGAGTGTGTGGCAGAGAAAACTGTTCACTTCACAGTCAGGAAGTGAAGGAGAGGAAGATGATAATCCCTTTGAAGGACATTCCTCCAAAGGCTGAAAACCTTCCACTAGGCCCTATCTCCTCAGGTTTCTACCACATCCCAGTCGTGCCAAGCTGCACTTCAAGGCTCCTAACATGTAGGGCTAGGGAGACAGTCCATATCCAAACCAGCATCTTCCTCGTCTCATCTGATCCACACTCTAACCCCAGTTGTCACTGCTAGTATCCAGGGTCCTGCAGTGATCACTTGACTGATCTTCCGGCTGGCACCCCTCTCTCATTGTGCTTCCACAAGCCATTGAACGGCTAGTACCAGAGTGATCTTTAAAAAATAAAATACATGAAATAAAACCAGATCATATCTTTCCCTGATTAAGTCTTTCTTGGTGACTTCTAACTCTACTTGGAAAACAGCTAAACTTCTTATCCTACCTTAAAAACCACACAGGCTCTGACTCGTGCCCATCTGCTTACTTCTCCACCTTTGTTCTGTGCTCCTGTTCCTCTGGTCGTTGTTGTTCAGACCCGGTGGGCCTTCCAACAGTTTCTAGAATCTTCTGTGATAATTCCTTCCCCAGGAGATTTTACAGTTTTCTTTCCATCTCTGGCTCTCAGTATGGCTACTCCTCATTTTTCATGCTTCATATTAAATTGAACCTCCTCACAGAGTCTTTCCTGGCCACTTCCACCCCTATTTCTTCTGTATAACTACATCTGGTGAATTTTCTCTTAAAAACTTTTGCCTAAATTTATTTAAACCTGGGGGTGTGCAGTTTACACATTCCAGCCCAGTTTCCTAAATTTATCTCCTTTAGAATTAGGTGCTAAGCCACCAGTTTGCTTTTTTTGTATTCATAACTCCTATAGTAATATTTCCTAGATTTCAGCTTTACTTTTTTTCCCAGTGAGACTAATTGATTTATCCAAACCACATAGAGGCAAGTTTCCTCTTTGGCAGTAAAAGCCCTTTGCTTTTGTTTCAGCTTGGTGACAGGGGTGGTTAGTGGGTGAGATACTTTCATAGTAAGTGGCAGAGTCTGTCTGGTGGTTGATTATGGTATCTCTCTTCTCTCTCGTTAGTACACTGCCAAGAAAATTCTGTTCACTTCATGTAGACACAGTCTACAGACTATAGAAGTCTCTGATCCACAAAGTTGTACTTTCTAAAACTCTGAGTAATTCATTCTGTTTTTATTCCACAGCGATTAAAAACCCATCAGAGGCAGTTTCTTAGGACAAGCATTTTGCTCTCTTTTCTAGCTCATAACATTGTCATCCTTGTTAGTCACTTGCTTCAGAGTAACCTTTACTGGAGAGAAAATGAATAAGACAGAGAGAGAAAGACATGACACGGAAAGAGACTGGTTGGGTCGGAGTGCAGGGGAGGCCAGTACGAACAATCTCTACTCCTGCCGGTTCTAATTATCTCCCTGCTTGGTTCAAGACTCCCTTCTCCGTGGTTGTCAGGAGCTGTGTGATTCAGCTCTTGGTATTTGAGTACACTGAGATTTAACATCACCAACATGGCAATAATGCTCAGTACCACTTGCTAACTAATCCTGACCAATGGGGGCTACAGGGACCCTACATGAAGGAAATGATGCTTGGGAGGAAAAGGAGGAGCAGAGAAATAAGGGAAAGACAAGTCTGAGCTTAGCTGAAGGAGCGGAATGTCCAAATATTGGCCACTATCTGTTTTCTCATCCACGTAGATCTTGGGAGATGCCCATTCTCTATTTGGTTGTTCGTTTTTTCTGTTTGGAGTAAGGGTAGATGACACGGTTTAGTTGGGAAACGCTACAAGAAAACTTCATTGTGGAAGCTTTGAGAAGATCTAGGCCTGGAACAGGAATCATGCAAAAATCATGCTTCACCCAGATTGCTGTTCATATAACTGTTTAAATCTTAGTCATTTTAAACGTGGTGTTCAGCAGTTATGAATGAGCTGATCCTGGTTGCAGCTGCCTTTTGCTGGAAAACTTGAGTAGCCTTTCACAGCAGAAGTAGAACTCGTAGATCTAGTGGCTGGTGGTTGGCTAAGACTGTGCTGTGTTTATCACTCTGCTTGGAAGAGTTGCATGGATAATTAATACTGATTAAAGAGTGTGATGATCCAAAATTTCAAAAAATTTATAATATGTAGTACATACATTAGTGGGTGTGGTGTTGCACACCTGTAATCCCAGCACTAGAGAAGCTGAGGCAGGAAGATCATCCTGATTTTGAAGCCAGCCTGGACTACATAGCAAGACTCTGTTTCAAACAAACAAAACAAATGAAACCAAACCAATTATATACATATTTAAATCTTATCTTTATATTTGGGTTTGAAAAAATTGCTTTTTGGGTTTTTGTCAATTTTATTTATTTATTTTTTTGAGACAGGGTCTTGCTTTGTAGTCCAGGCTGGCCCTGAGCTCACTATGGAGCCCAGGCAAGCCTGGAACTCAGCAATCCTCCTGCCTCTGCCTCCCGAGTGCTGGGATGACAGGCGTGAGCCACCACGCCCGGCACTGTGGTATGTGGTATTGATGACTGGTGAGCGTGAGTCTCCACGCCCAGCATTGTATGTGGTTATTGGGATTGAACTCAGGACCTTGCGCTTGAGAGGCAGGCGCCAGAAATACTGAGCTAAATCTCTGGCCCTTTGCCAATTTTTAATTCTAATTTTCCTTAGCACTTAAACTGATTAAAACTATAGAAGCTATAATAAAGTTTGGGGAAAATCCTTCTTTTTGTTTGTGCACGGGATTAAACATAGAGGCTCAAGCAGAGTAATCCTCAAGAAATGTCAGTTTTCTCGAAACCTTCATATAAAACAACATAGCAACAATAAAAATAATTAATTTGAAAGGCAAAATGAAAAAAGTCAATACAAATCTGGCTGGATTCTGGTCTAGATAAAGTGCTACCTTTAATTACCTGTGAAATTTAAAAAACAAATAGTCTTCCCATAAAACAAACAAAGAAAAAAACCTGTGGGCCTTGGTTTTCTCATGCATAAAGTAGAACAGTAAGGCTGATTCTAAGTTCTCTTTATTTTATGAGAATAGATGATGATCACCAGTTGGATGTTAGGTAAGACTGCCAAATTTAATAGGTAAAAATGTAGATTTTTTTTTGGAGACAGGGTCTCGCTTTGTAGTTCAGTCTGGCCCTGAGCTCACTATATAGCCCAGGCAAGCTTGGAAGTCAGCAATCCTCCTGCCTCTGCCTCCTGAGTGCTGGGATGACAGGCATGAGCCACCATGCCCAGCACTGTGGTATGTGGTACTGATTGCTGGTGGGCATGAGTTACTACACCTGGTATTGTATGTAGTTACCGGGGATCAAACCAGGGACCTTGTACTTGCTAGGCAGACACCAAAACCACTGAGCTAAATCTCTGGCCCAGATGTTCTATATTTTATGTTAAGTCTGATATTAGCACTTTTATTGAGAGGACCTTGAGGAATACAGACTCACCACAAATAATTTGTCACGTACACAGTCTACTTATATTTAACAGATACATGAATACTTAGGCTACCTTTGGAAACTTTGAACATTTTTTAAAATTGAGTTTATTGGTACATTTTAGGTATTCATTAAAATCATAGTCTTCATTGAGAATACCTGTAACATGGTATATCTTGATTCTTATTTTTTCCTGCTCCCTGGGTTTCCTTCAGCCTCTTCACCCCCCATATACATTAACTTTGTTTCCAACTTTCAATATTTCTTATTAGCATGGAATTGGCAGGAAATGCTCTCCTTCTAGTGATCAAGGTTAGCCTACAGGACTCAGAGGAAAAGAGGTGACTAAGCAGAACAGAACCACTATTAGTACAGGAACCTTCTGGCCACACCCTCCCTATCAGCTTCTGTCTAGTTTCTGCTACTTGCTTTCTCTTGTCTACCTAGCCTTACATTGTCCCTCTAGAATGAATTACAATTGTAGTATTGTGCTTTCATTGAGGGAAATACATCCATCAGGTTCTTCTACATCAGTGGTGGCAAACCCAAGGCACGTGTGCACAGCGGTCTGTTTGTATCACTGAGAGCCCTAAAAGCTTTGCCATCGCTGTCTTAGATCTTGAACTAAACTCAGCCTCGGCCAGGCCAGACTCTTACAGGAGAGGAGAGAAGTCAGTGTCTAAGTGTTTCTGGAAAGAAAATCATCACATTGAAGAACTTCAGAAATGTTCCGTGTAGCAAGAAATCTTCATAGAAACCAGCGACTCACTTACTATACCTGGAAATAACAGGAACAGTGCTGTCCTTCCCGATTTCTAGAACCTTCCCTTAGTTCAGGTCAGATGCATTAAGTAAATTTGCTTCTCAGATTGCCCAACACTGTAGCACAGAAAAGATGAGCAGAGCAGAGTGGGTTCTGGGTTTGGGGGTCATACACACAGTTTAGGTACATCATACCAATTGCTTCTATTCCCCTGAGACATTTCCATTTTGAGGTTAAGTAGGTTTAAATACACCGCTTTTTTTTTTCTTTTTAATCTTTGCTTCTTTTTGACACCAAGATATTTTAGGAACAGAGAATGGTTAATGGGCCTATGATAAGGCCTGGAATTAACTTCCTTAATTAAGCCTCCAGAAGACATCATTTCCTTTCTTTTAATGACCTATCTTAGTGAGAAAGGTTTCAAAGCTTGTACAGTCCTGGGTTGGTCTGATTTGTGGAAGACCAGAGTTTTGTTTTCTGTGATGTCTCTGTTTCAGGCAAGTGCTGTCACCAGCAGAGGAGCATAAGTTATCAGACATGGGGAATATAATTCTGATCAACGCTGTGACTTCTGAAAACTTACCCTTCACTTGGGACACTTGTAATCTGGCAATTAGAGATGGGGGCGGGGTCAGAGAGGTCCAGGGATCCCTATTTTTATACATAGTGGAATATGTCTTTACTCAAAATGTGTTCGTTAAATGTAATCTATAAATTACAATGAAGCCTACATTATAGTCAGTGGAATAAAATCAAAAGCTCTGCCATGACTCTTCTAAAACTCATATTAATGCTCCTAACTTCTCAGTTAAAATTTCTCATATGTGCTTCTTTCAGATGATGATCAGCTGAACATTCGTCCCCCTCTCTTTCTCCAATTGGGTATCTTTGAAAAGTGATTAGCAGGTCCCAT
The DNA here is from genome assembly GCA_004025085.1 of Thryonomys swinderianus. Taxonomy (NCBI): domain Eukaryota; kingdom Metazoa; phylum Chordata; class Mammalia; order Rodentia; family Thryonomyidae; genus Thryonomys; species Thryonomys swinderianus. The sequence goes on from PVIC010020626.1 coordinate 26,676, forward strand.
TTCATCAGCATCAGCATCAGCATCCGTCCGTCTTTAAGGACATCCCTGCTTCCTCAATTCCTGTGATAGCTCATTTACACTTTCTGGTATTCTGCAAGCAGTACGTATATGCTAATGGCACTCCTGTTCTTCCATGTTGGTAGTTCTGTAGTATTTTTTAATCGCTGATAAGTACCAGAATCATCTTTTTGAGTTCTAGTGCTTTAGACATGTGGGTATTCCATCTACCATACTTGGGAGATTCTGATTTAGAAATATGAGCATGACAGTGAAATCTAGCCTGCATTTCTCTTAAGTTTTCCGAGGATAGTGCTACACCCTCCTATCTCAGAAGCACAGTGTGTGTGTGTCTGAAAGTAGTTTGCAGTAGAATGTTAAGCCCCACACCTGGGCTTTCTTCAATTCCCACTTGGGAACATAGAACTGACTGAAGCGGGAAATCGTTGGTAAAACAGTTCCTTCTGATGTTGACCTTTACATTGATAATGAGCTGGAGAGTTCTTACTGTCTCAACTATACAAATGTGAGAGTGAAAGACATTCATGGGTAACCCCAAATCTGATGTTTTCATAAATTCTTTTACTCAGATAAGGTGACAACAACCATGATTTGGATCTAGCTCTGAATAGACACTTCAGTTGTTGATAGCTGCCTTGCAAAGAGAGTTTATGGAATATGGATATGTAGGAGGAGTCTAAAAAACGACACATTCTTTAAGATAGCACCTAGACTTTCCTATGAATCTAAATCTGATGTTAGTAGTATGTACGGTTGTCACTGCCAGGTAACTTACATTTCATATGCCGAGTTTAACTGTTTGTATCAGCATTAATGAATCATCTGTAGGAAACAGGATGGAGAACAAATGCATTTAAGCCTCTCCTTTCTTCTCCTATTCAGAACAGTGCTGCAAGGAGCCCATGAACCTAAAACAGGACAGCCAGACTGGGAGGGAGCAGGGAGCAGGGGCTGTTGCAGGTCGACTTATAGAAATTTGGGACGTAGTATCTGAAGGATAGGGCAACACCACTAAGTCAAAAGTAGGGATTTTGCAATGATTAGATAAGACAAAATGGCAAAAACTCTAAAATCAAACAACAAACAGAAGTTTCTGTGGGCCTTTGTATTTCTCATCTGTAAAATGTGGACACTTCCGCACCTACTAAAGCATTGTGAAGGGTACACTTGTAAATATATGCAGAGTACTCTGAATAGTACCTCACACTATAATGTTGCATTCATGTGAAGTAACGCCTTTAGTACTGTTTTTTACCAACAGAAAGCTTACGGTAGGTTTTGGGCCTTAGGAACAGGAAATGGGAATGTGGGGTGAGAAACAGTGTGCAGGTATAGCTGAACTCTGAGAAGGAATGCTGAACTAGAGCCCTTGAATTTTTTCTTAATCAAGACCCAGATAAATCTTGGTGACATTTGAGCTGAGTTTGAAGCAAACCATTCAGTAAGCTTCAGGGCGAGTATAGGGGAATAGAGGCCATGACTTAATTTCTATAACTATTTTTTTTTCCAACTGAGCTAATCTCTTGTCTTTCCTTTGGCAACACCATCAGACCCTAAAGGTAGGAGTTCTAGGACCATCTGGAAAACTAGCTGGGGTCATGAGAGCTGTCTTAGATTCTTAAGTCCTTAGAAGCCAGGGCTCGGTTATGCCTTAGGCTATTATTCTATTTATTATATCACAGGTGATAAAGTACTTAACATGTTCTCCCAGGCTTGCACTGGGTGGCACATGTATGCGTTTACCACTGGGCAGTGTGAACCGTGGGACTATCTCATGCTGCCTAGTGGGACAGGTGATTCAGAACTGCCCAACCTTGAGACATACAAACTATGGCTCCATCGTGAATGTGTCAATAAATGATTGGAGGTAATTAATTTCTCTTTATGACGGTGACAGAGCTTGCATAGGTAATTTTGATGATTAATATTCATTCAAGTCCTTAAAGTGCATCGCTGGGAAAGCTCAAAAATTATTTGCAAGAATGCAATGTATCTGTGTGTATTTCAGTTTCCAGGGGGTAGCGTAAGGTGTACAGTGTACAATATCTGTAGCCATTTAATCATTTGGTTTAGTCAGTACTTATTGAGTGTCTGTTATATGTGGGCAATAGTCCTTGGTACCTGAGATATGAAGGAGGGATATGGCAGGGTACGTGGTACCAAGGTCTTACGGACTAAAGCAAGATGGAAGCGTGTCTGTGAGTCCTGTGCTTCAGTGAGAACACCGCCAATGCAGCAAGGGCGCGGTGCAGTCAGGCTCCAAGGGTGTTCGGCTCTGCTCAGCGGTAGAGAGTGATGACCCAAGAGAGGTTGGCAGGAGCGCTCGGAAGAAATAGTCTTTGAAGAAGTTGGGAAGAGAGAGGGAAGGGAAAATAAAAAAAATAAGTAAAATATATTATGCACAGGTACCCAACTCCCAATGATGAATGTAATCATTATTACCACAAGCATGTACTAATAAGAATTTAAAGATGAAGCAAAAGAAGAAATGTATGTGATAGAAAAAAGTTAAGAGGACTTTCCTCTCCGTCAGTAGAGAGGCATCGGGGGCAAAGCAGAAAGCAGAGAATATACATTGGGATGTTGAAGCAAAAGTTGGAAAGTGGAAGAGAGAGGATTGGGTCCCCTGGAAAAGCAAATCGCCAAA
>PVIC010020627.1:0-19811 GCA_004025085.1 Thryonomys swinderianus
TATATATATATCTCACAATCATACATAACATTGGGGAATTTGTACCAATATGTGACACAGGTTAATTCTCATTTTCACCCACATCCCTGCCCACCTACCCCCTCTTTAAAAAAATACTTTTTTATTTATCTTAAAAGTAAATACTCTTTTATTTTTTCCAAATCATATTTATTCCTTCCCCTCATTACGTTCCTACACCAAATTTCCTTTGGAAATTCCCATTCTACAAAAACTGTCCTACTTTCTAGAGCTCATTTATAACTACAGGCGCTCATATCTAAGACAAGATCTGGTATTTGCCTATCTGTGATCTATTTATTTCACTTATTAGTGTATCCTCCAGGTGTCTCCATTTGCACATAAATGAATCAATCTTATTCTTTATGGCAGAATAATACTCCATTTTATTTAAAAAAATACATCTTCTTTATTCAGTCTCCTGTTGATGGGCATCTGGGTTGTTTCCAAGATCGAGCTATCACAAACTGAGCTGCTATGAAAAAGGGTGTATATCTGTCTTTCCAATGTGATTTTTAAAATTCCTTTAGGTATATTCCTAGCAGGGTCAAATGGGACCCTTAGTCCTAGTTTTCTGAGAAATCTCCACACAGATCTCCACAATGGTTACACAAGTCTACAAACTCACCAACAGTGGAGAAGGGTTCCTTTCTCCGCAAAGCCTCGCCAGCATTTATTGTTGGTTGATTTTGTAATAGCAGCCATTCTTTGTGGAGTGAGATGGAATCTCAGTGTTGTTTTCATTTGCATCTCTCGAATGACCAGTGATGTTGAACATTTCTTCATATGCTTCTTGGCTGCTTTGACTTCTGCCTCTGAGAAGTATCTGTTCATTTCAGATGCCCATTTTTTAATTGGGTCTTTAAACTTGGGGAGGATGATCTGTTTAAATTCTTTATATATTGTAAATAATAACCCTTTGTCTGATAAACAGCTAGTAAAGATTTTTTTCCCATGTTGTTGGTTGTTTTTTAGTGGTGCTACTGACTTCTTTCGCTGTGCAGAAGCTTTTCCATAGGATGAGATCCCATTTGTTGATTCTTTCTGCTAGTTCTTGTGCTATAGAGGTTTCATTCATAAAGTCTCTGCCTAAGCCAATGTCTCCAAGAGTTTTACCTAACCTGTTTTCCAGCAGGCTTATTGTTTCTGTTTTAATGTTTAAGTCTTGAATCCATTGTGAATTTAGTTTTGTACATGGTAAAAGAGATAGGTCTAGCTTTAGTTTTGGGCAGATTAAAGCCCAGTTTTTCCAGCACCATTTGTTAAAGAGGCTGTCTTTCCTCCATTGAGGAGGTTTGTCTCCTTCCTCTGTCAAAGATAAGGTGGCTTAATGTATCTGGATCTTCTAATCTATTCCACTGGTCCTTGGATCTGTTACTTTGCCAGTACCATGCAGTTTTTATCACAGTGGCTTCAAATAAGTGTATATTTTAATAAATTGAAGTACTATAGAGCCATAAAGAAAGATAAACTTGAGACACTTATTGCTAAATGGATGCACCTTAAAGCCATACTCAAAAGTGAAATAAATAGGATACACGGGTAAATACCATATCATTTCCTTAGTATGAGAAACTGAAGAAAAAGGAAAAAGGGGGAACAAAACTTATGTATATGGGAAGTAGAGGGGTTGAAAGTAGGTGAGGGGACTGGGAAAAAATGAGAATCAAGCCGGGCATGGTGGCTCATGCCTGTAATCACAGCACTCGGGAGGCAGAGACAGGAGGATTGCTGAGTTCCAGGCTTGCCTGGGCTACATAGTGAGCTTAGGGCCCGCCAACTACAAAGTGAGACACTATCTCAAAAAAAAAAAATGAGAATCAATATATATCATGTACAGGTACAAATTCTCAATGGTGAATGAGATCATAATATATACCTAATGTGTACCAAAAAAAATCAGTGAAGAAAAAGAAAAAAGAAATGGTAAAATCAGAAAAGTTATAGGCAAGTATTTGATTGAATTTTGAGAAACTGGATAGTGATTTATTATACATCTCAAGGAAGTAGCATAATTACTTGAGTTCTATTCAAGGTTGGTGCTTGGAAAGATTTGGTAGGTTTTATTTTAATAGCTATAATACTGCAGGAATTCTCTTTTTGGGCTGAGTCTTCATGATGACATTGGTTACCAAAATGCCAGTCTCTAGTATTTGTAGTTCATTTCTTTTGTCCACGTTTATCTGACCTACGTCCATTCCTTAAGTGACATGTTTCCTGGGAATTATTTAATAGGTTTCCTGTATAAGTTAAAAAAAAATGAACAACAACCTTCACTTCCTAACCCAGAGCATGAGTAATTACAGTTATTTGAAGCATTGTGCCACAGTCAGCATGTTATTTTCAAGTAGGAGTGCTGGATCCTTTTGATGCTTCTTAAATCACACCAGGTAATTATTGTGTCAAACTGGTTGTGAAGGTGATTCTCTTTCCTACCAGTAGGACACCAATCATTTTAAACTTTTATCTCATGAAAAAGAAAACTTCCCACTTAAGTAGAAAATAAGTTTCATGGAACTTCATACAAATACACTACTTAATTTGAACCTTTGTGAACAGCCTGGAAAGTTACTGAATATCAAAATCCCATCAGTCATTATTTAGATAAAGAGATATAAGGAATTCAGACATTCTCTATTACTCTTAGACTTTTTTGTGTATGTTTATATGTGCTTATATGTGTGTGCAAGTGTTCATTTGTGTACATGTTTGTGAAATAAGGTGGAGTAAAATTAGCAGTGAGAGCGTCAGTCCATTTTCTGTTGCTATCAGAGCACTTCAGACTGATTGATTTACACAGTCAATGTTAAGTCCAAGAGCATGGCATGGTGTGATTGTCTACTAGACCTCTGGTGAGGGCCTCGTACACCTTTCATTCTATTGCCAAAAGTGGAGATTGAGAAGGAGGCCAATTTCCTTAATTGTCACCTAACCCATTTCCACAAGAAACACAGCCCCTCACGCAGATGGATTGCTCAAAGCCACAAACACCTGTCAGCCCTGTTATCTTGGCGATCCAGCCTGAACATGAGTTTTGGTGTGCACAAAATATGTCCAAACTGTAGAAGAAGGATGAGGAGAAATAAATGAATAGATGGTCATGTTGCAGTAGACAAATTATATGGCAGAGACACAGCTGTGTCTCTTAGCACAGGAAAGCGACAGTAGCTCAACCAGACCATGGATGCTTAAGGAAAGTTTCCAAAGTAAGCTGAGTCCTCCAGGAAAACTAAAGTTGAGCCAAGTTCATGTGAGGAAGAGATCATTCAGAGCAAAAGGAGCAGGTTGGCTAAGACACGAATGCTGAAGAAAGTATGTGATAGAGAAGTGCAAATAGTTTGAGGTGTTATAGTTGATCTTGAGCTTGGATTTTAACTCATGTTTACCCTCTATGACACATCAGGATGTATGCCCTTAACAGATTGCAGGTTCCAAGTTTGAAGATAAGTAAGAAAATACCCCTGACACAGAAGGTATGTTCATGAATATTAAAATGTTGATACAAACTATAGAATTTAATGGCATTTAAACCCCCCAAAACCTCAAGAAGATGCTAATTTAAAATTAATAATAAAAATAAGATAAAGTATAAGACAAAATCCATTAAATAGATTTAAATGTTTGACCTATTCGGTGTTATCAAACAGGTTGGTAGTGAGAAGCCATGATGAACAAACTGCTCTATACATCTGAACATTTATAATCATGTTACAGCAGAAATGGTCAGTCAGATTATGATACAAGATATGGAAAGAAAAAATGCTCAATGAAGTTCTGGCCTTTATATAGGAATGGGCTGGCTTGATTACTATTACATAAAAACAATCTGCTCAGAAGGTTACACCCTATGGGTGAGGATACCTCATACCCCTACCACCTTTTCTTCTCTTTTTTTCTCTTTCTTGTCTTTCTTTTCCACTTTTTTTCATTATTCAGTAAACTTTATTGGTACATTATATACACAGCTCACAATCACACAAAACACTGGGAAATTTGTACCAATATGCGACACAGGTCAATTCTCAGTTTTAGCAACATCCCTACCCACCCACCCCCTCTTTTAAAAATAAATACCCCTTTATTTATTTTAAAAATAAATACTCTTTTTTTTTTTCCAAATCATATTTATTCCTTCCCCTCATTATGTTCCCACACCAAATGCCTCTTGGATATTTTCCATTCTACAGAAACTATCATACATCCTACAGCTCCTTTACCTCTACACATACTTATATCAAAGAAAAGATCCAGTATTTGCATATCTCTGTTCTATTTATTTCACTTATTAGTGTGTCCTCCAGGTGTCTCCATTTGCATCGATCTTGTCATTCTTTATGGCAGAGTAATACTCCATTAAAAACACATCTTTATCCAGTCTCCAGTTGATGGGCATTTGGGTTGTTTCCAAGATTGGGCTACCACAAACTGAGCTGCTATTAACAAGGGTGTATATCTGTCTTTCTAATGTGGTTTTTTAAATTCCTTTGGGTATATTCCTAGCAGGGGGATAGCAAGGTTGAATGGGACCTCTAGTCCTAGTTTTCTGAGGAATCTCCACACAGATCTCCACAATGGTTGCACGAGTCTACAATCCCACCAAGCAGTGGAGAAGGGTTCTTTTCTCCCCACAGCCACACCAGCATTATCGTTGGTTGATTTTGTAATAGCGGCCATTCTTTGTGGAGTGAGACGGAATCTCAGTGTTGTTTTCATTTGCATCTCTCGAATGACCAGTGATGTTGAACCTTTCTTCATATGCTTCTTGGCTGCTTTGACTTCTACCTCTGAGAAGTGTCTGTTCATTTCAGATGCCCATTTTTGAATGGGGTCTTTAAACTTGGGGAGACTGATTCGTTTAAGTTCCTTGTATATTGTAGATAATAGCCCTTTGACAAATAGCTAGTAAAGAATTTTTCCCATGTTGTTGATTGTCTTTTAGCAGTGCCAGTGATTTCTCTTTTCTACTTTTCTGGGGGTTGAAACCAGGATCTTCACATTTAGCTATATCCCAGCACTCTTTATTTTCTATTTTGACACAGGGTCTTGCTCTTAATAAGAATATTTTGTGAAATCATCTAATGGTGTTACTGTAGCTCTTTGTTCACTGAAAAATCTTTATGGTGGTAATTTTGCTTTTCATTCAAGGAAAAAGATATAATGAAACAAACAAAAAGTAGGTGCAGCCTTCTACATGCTCCAATGCCCATTGTCAGTTAGTAGTATTGTATTGTGTCTAGTCAAGAAGATACTTGTAGATAAGCACTTATAATGATGCCACAAGGCCTCATTTCTGTAGGAGAAATTAATAAAGGCCATTTGAGGCTCCAGTTTGAGGGAGTCAGCCCAGTAGGTTTTTAGTCTTTGTGGTTTATCAAGTCAGAAAATTTCTTTCCCTTAATGTTTTATTGATTGTACTAGTTTATTATGAACACTCATGAAAAATAAAAGTAAAAAGTGTATTACTACAGCCCCAGTTCACTATCAATAAATAGAATATATTTCTAAATAATATGTCTTTAGAAAATAAAGGTGAAACCTCAAAGCCAGTGATTACTTAAAAATGTATGAGTTCTTTAGTAACACTGAATGTTTATTTACTGTTCAATTTTGTAATTGCCTCATATATTATTTTTAATCACTTATGCGAGCCAGGATCAAAACAAAGGCTACATATTACAGTTGCTTAACAAGGCATTTGAGTTTCTTTAAATCTTTCAAAGGTATTTTCTCAATGTAATTTAAATATTCTAGGAAAGAACTGCCCATTAAAGCCTTATAATGTCATCTGACACCTTTATCAATCACCTTTACTTCACTAAATTAGTATTTGGATCTAACGACGTCTTCAAAACCAAGTTTCTCTTTTATTTACTTTTTCACAAGTTTGGAGCATAGGTCATTCATTCAGTATATCAAGACACACATACATTCAAATCATCCTTCTTCTTGTTCTCTTTGTGTGGTTGTAGAAGCTAGAGAAGTTCCATGCTGAGATTCTAAATAACTTTTAGGTGACTCCATCTATTTTTAAACTGTATTTAAAGAAAACCTGGTGTTATTCACAGTATCTTCAACTGAATATAGAAAGAAATTAACTTATATGGTATTTCTTCTTTGTACAGAAAGACACAGATAGAAATAAGAGGCAAGAGAAAGAGAAAAAAAGAGAGATGTGTTATATTTCATTAATGTCATAGAAGTATTAATCAATTAATGTAGACCATTACTTTCATATAAATGTGAAAATATACAGATAATTTTAAAAATTGGTACATTTTATTTGTACATTATATACACACATCTCTAATACTGGACACAGAATTTGTACCAGTATATGACTTAATTCTCATTTTCCCCTTCCCCTACACCCCCACCCCCACCCCATATACACAAGATTTTTTTCCTTTTTTTACCATCAACTTTTTTTCTTTCCTCATTATTTACCCCAAACCCCATTTCCCTTTGAATATTCCCTATTTCACATTATCAATCATGTATTCTAGAACACATTTACAACTTCAGTTTCTCATACCAGAGAAAAATATATGACAGTTACACATCTGTGACCTATTTATTTCACTTGTGAGTACATCTTGAAGGTATGTCCATTTGAGTATAAATCATTCTTTATGGCACAGTAATACTCCATTTTATTTTTAAAAAATCTTCTTTATCCAGTCTAGAGTTGATGGGCATTTGGATTGTTTCCAAGATTTAGCTATCACAAACTGAGCTGCTATAAACATGGGTGCCCATATGTTGCTGTGATATGAATCTTAATTGTTTTGTGTATATCCCCAGCAGGGGAATAGTAGGGTCAAATGAGACCTCTAATCCTAGTTTTCTGAGTAATTTACACACTGATCTCCATAATGGTTGTACCAGTCTACATTCCCACCAACAGTGGAGAAGGTTTCCTTTTACTCCACAACCTCACCAGCATTTGCTCTTGGCTAATTTTGAGATAGCAGCCATTCTTTGGGGAGTAAGATGAAATCTCAGTATTGTTCTCATCTGCATCTCTTGAATGGCTGGGGACGTTAAGCATTTCTTCATATACTTCTTAGTGGCTTTTACATCTGCCTCTGAAAAGCATTTGTTCATTTCAGATTCCTATTTTTGAATTGGGTCTTTAAATTTGGGAGGACTGGTTTCTTCAGCGCTTTGTATATTCTAGATAGTAACCTTTGTCTGACTAAATAGCTGCTTGCAGGCTCCACAAGTCACTGTGCAGCCTCTGCTGCACTTACCCAGACTCACCCAGGGGAAATGGAGCTCCCAGGGGGCATCTGGCCTGGGTCTGGTGACAGATGAGCTGCTTGCAGGCGGCCTCTGCTGTGCTTACCCAGACTCCTAAAATATACAGGTATTATATTTTCAACTCTCACAATGTCCCAGTCATCTCTATGAAGTGTATTTTATAAGTTCTGAAGTTATTTCTATTTACAAGCATATGCTTATTGTGAGACTGAACACAATGAACCATGTAAATATCTCATTATTATAGTCACAGAGGAAGTCAAAAGTGGAAATGAGAATATAGCAGGATTACTTGTTTTGGCATAATCCTACACAATATGGTAAAGTGTTGCTTAAAATATGAAAAGAACCATAAGTTAAGGTACAATTAATGGAGTGTACTAGTTGTATCAATTAGTTTTTTTTTAAAAGCAAGCAATATTCGATACAGACCTTCAAGAGGGAATCACATGTTGAGAGAAAGTAGAAGGTATTCAAAATGGAAGACAATGGAGTAAAAATGGGAAATGAACCCATTTTAAGTGCATACAGTATGCTTGGCAAAAGTTGACTGCAAAGCTTAGAAATGTTCACAAAGGCCATATCTTATTGCTTAAGTATATTATCTTTACATATAGACACTCTCAAGTGCAAATTTCAGCCAAGACTTTAAGCAGCCATCTGAAGTAGTCTGAATCTTCTAAGAAGCACACATAACAAGACAGAATTAGACAAGAAAATGGTTCATTGCAGAAAATGAGGGAAAATAAGGAAGGACAAAACAAGGCTGAGAAAGCTATGTGACTGGATTTAAGTCTGACCTTGGTGAAGGAGAAAAGATGGAAACATGTTCCCAGACTTTTTAGCTCAATAAACCTTTCAGAAAGTTGACAGGAATCTCTGAATCAAGTTATTCACTCAATCCTTGTGGTATTCAGTAAAGGGCTTGCATTACTGTCCCTGCTGTCCTCTGTCACTGGCTGGGCCAGTGTGAGAGTTGTGACTCTAGTATCCACATGCCGTTGTACTTCAGATACTACTAAACCATCAGTTATATTCCTCATTATGAAAGTCACACTTTTGTGGCTACCAGAGTGGCCTCCAGTGATTAACTTTCCATGTTGCCATTCCATCATTTACCAAATGAAAATACAAATATTTAGCTTATACGTTCATTGACAATTCAATGAACATATGTTCATGAAATGGATGAAAATTCTAGTATTGAAGTTATGCTTTCTGATATAAAGTCAGTGACTTTAAGAATAATGGCAAATAAGTATAAAGATGCAAATTTTACTTTGTTGGGTAGAGATTATGCTGTGGTATGAAGTCTTTTTGGCAGAAGGGGAAAGCACTACTTATATGGGATTTAGAGGTTAAGCAGTGGAAAGTAAGTAGAGGTTATTAATATGTGTCATTCTTTTTTCTTTTTTTTGAGACAGGGTCTCGCTTTGTAGTCCAGTCTGGCCCTGAGCTCACTATGCAGCACATGCAAGCCTCGAACTCAGCAATCCTCCTGTCTCTGCCTCCTGAGTGCTGGGATTATGGGCGTGAGCCACCACTCCCAGCACTGTGGTATGTGGTATTGATTGCTGGTGGGCGTGAGTCACCACACCCAGCATTGTTGTATGTAGTTACCAGAGATTGAACTCAGGACCTTGGCATTTGCGAGGCAGGTCTCAGTACCACTGAGCTAAATCTCCGGCCCTAGTATGTATCATTCTTGGATAGGAAAGGCTGAGTGAAGAAAAGCCATCAGAAAATTCTCATGCTTAAAAAGACAATGTAGTGAGAGATAACAGAAGTTGAAGTTCAAATGTTGGCTGTAATCAGGGCAAGTAAGGGAAAGATAAATGCTGAGAAATTTTAAAGTCAAGATGTCTGAGTAGCTGTATAAAATTACAGAAAAGAAAAAGCATATATTATGACTAACAGCTCAAGTAAATACTTTGAGAATATTGATCAGGAATATGAATATCTTTAAAAGATGAAAAGTTGACATTTAGATAGTTTCAACCTATTTTAAATTTATATTTGTGAAGTTGTCATATTAGCAGTTGAATATGATCTACAATGAAGGTCAGCAAACCATGAATGAATTAGGTTAGAGAGAAAGAGTTTAGGGATCTAATTGCACAGGAAATTAATTTGTGATTAAGGAAATTAATATGGCCACCAAGAGAATAGATACAGAATCCAGCAAAGCACAACCAAGCAAGGGTTTAGGCATTCTGAAATTTACCTGGTGGATAGAAGCAGGACACTGAGTTAAAAAATACTGAATTCAAAAAGATATGAAGGAAATGATGGACATTGGTATGGGAATATCTCAAGAAAAATAAGATTTTGTATCAGAATTGAAGAGCAAATAAATTTTTAATTAAAAGGTCTATAGAGATATTTGAGAGAAATAATTTTTAACATATAAAATAAGACAGAAAATTAGTAATTTCATGTGGGAACCCTTAAAATTTTCAGTATATTATGAAGGAATAATATGACTTCTATTCAGTAACATAATTTGCTTAAAATGGTAAATTTTACTGTTGTTATGCTACCTTAATTGTATTTAAGCTTTAAAAATGTGTATGATTTTCACTATCATGACTATATTAATGAAATCACTGCATGAAGGTAAAATGTAAGCTCTTATTTTATTGAATTAACTTATTTAAATTGATTCTGATTACTTAGGTATCATGGTAATCACTGTAAAAGCATTTGAATAAAAGAACCCACTTAATTTAATAAGTTCCTTATTTAGTATTGCAGATGTAATGAAATAATTATTTTGATACATCAAATGACATGACTTATGGACTTATGATTTTCACAATAATTTTAGAATAAGGGTATACAGTGATGGCATTATTATATATATAGAGAGAAATTAACTCTGATATGAAATTATTTTAAGCAATTTATAAATAATTTTGAGCACTCTTATGCCTTAGTGAACTTTATTATGCATTAAATCATCTTATTTTCCTTAAGAGCTATGTGTATTAAGAACGGGATCTATTGACCTGTACAATGATCATAGTACTCCTAATATATTTTCCTAGGAAAATCTAATTGCAGCTGTGTGGAAGAGACACCCTAACAAAGACATTTCTGTAGACTTATGTGTTACTGTGTCTTTTCTAAGCCAGAATCATCCTTGTCAGTCTTCATTAAGGCTGAAACCCAACCAGGGTAGGAGAAAAGTTCAAGCAATAGAAGAAACATAGATTTGACAAGATTGCCTTCTATTCACTAACAGCCATAATTTACAAGATAATGGCACATTTTCCCGCGCCAAAGACTAGCAGGCTCACTGAATACCTTACAGTGAACTCCACATGTGCCCAAAGCCACAGTGTTACTGCTTTCTGATACCTTAATAAGACATACTCAAACTCCAAAACATAGGAAATGAAAATACAAGTTTATTATTTTTAACAACTTGAGGACAATGATGTCACCCATGAATATCAATTCACCAGCAGAGTCAGCTTTAGAAGGCAGAGGAACGTAGATTCAGATGCCCGAAGAGATCAGTGTCCAAGACTGCCTTTCACTGGAGTTCATATGCATAATGCAACCCATTAATAATCCTCATGTCCTTTACTGTTTTGGCAGCTGTTATCAGCCCTGCCGCAGATATCTGTCACTACTGTCAGAGCAACTCTTCTTCATTTGTATGAGAGATGTCTTACAGAAGACAAAGAGATAGTTATCTACTTAGAATGGGCATTGGAATCATAATAAAGATAGATCCTGAATGATCCTGCTGCTATACACTAAAACTGAGAGACAGAGACGAGAGAGAGAGAGAGAGAGAGAGAGAGAGAGAGAGAGAGAGAGAGAGAGAGAGAGAGAAAGAGTGAGAACAAGCATTTCTTTTCATGCCTTTGTAGCTCTCTCACAAATCCCCCAAAGAAAATGCCAGTGAATCAACAGCAGCACCTCATGGCCAACAATGTCTCATCAAAGAGAAAAGTGAGTCTTTATAGAGGATGTTAGGAGCAGCCAGGCATGTACACTCACTTTGTCAGCTACTGACAGCTGCTGCCACAGGAACTTTCCATCCTCACCCAGGCCCTTCTAAGAAACTAACCTCTCAGGAACATCAAAGAATCAGAAAACAAAATTCAGTCTTTTGCACTGAGAATATTATATGTACATTCTTCTTTTAAAAAGCATGCCTGAAGTCATTCACAATGTACTGTAGAAAAATAGAGGTGGTTGTTTAAAGGATATCTATTTGGAAGAAATTTAGATTGCATATTACACACACACATACACATACACAGATGTATTTTGTGAACACACACAACACAGATGCTACTGGAAGGCTCAGCTTAGCTAAGCCTCTGTCATTAACTTTGTTCATTTCAGATTTAGTAACTAACAACCAGTTGGTTCCCATATGCCAACATTTCTTTATTCTCCAGCGCTCTGGGGGAAGTGAATCTATGAAATTGCCTTTAACTTGTGTTCATTCTTACTGAGCAAGAAAAGAAAGAACCACACTGCTACATGCATCCCTTCCCTCCGGTCCAATAGTTTGTTGCAAGGAGATTCGAAGAAAACTTGAGCAATTTTTAATTTCTTTTGTTTGCAGCTATATTTTGAGCACATATGTTTTTATTAAGGATAATATTATCTGCTTCGCCTGGCTCTGCGCAGAAGCCAGATTATAGCAGAGTGTCTGTCGGGAAATACTGCTAACAAGATCAAGATATAACGCGAGTATGTGCTGCTGTCAGCCTTTTTTACCACAGGAAATGATTTTGAAAAAGAAGCAAAGTGCCATGTTCAAAGCGACTACAAGTCCTTGGCCACAAATGCGTCATTATTGTTACTTTCAGCTCTGTGCTCTCCACCTTTTTTTTTTCCCATCCTGTTGTCTACCTCCCATGCTTCCTCTTGTTCTAAGTTTATCTCACACTCTCTGCTGTCTTCTGGATACACAGCTTTGTTTTGTTTGTCTGTTTTTCCACCCACGTCTTCTCTCAATTCATTCTTCCTTGTTTTCTTCATAGACAATATTATTTCTGTATTATGTTAGTCTTTTTTTCTCATCCTGGCCATCCAGCAAAAGGAGAGGGTTCTTTATTCTGTTTGCTTTTTCTGTAAATAAGAAAACCCATTCATGTTCAGCTGTGTAGAAAGGAGAGGAAAGTGCACGCGTGTGTGTGTGTGTGTGTGTGTGTGAGAGAGAGAGAGAGAGAGAGAGAGAGAGAGAGGAGAACAGAGAAGACAGGAGGGGAGGAGAGAAACATGATTCTTTTGAAGAATCCAGCTTCTGATGCATGTGACCTGACCCAGTTATTTTTGGATCTTTCGTTGAGAAGTAGAACATGTTTCCTGTCAATTCAGCGTTCATGTCTTGGAAGCTTCCTGATGAAAACACACTTTTTTTTATAGTTATTCAATTCTAGGTGGCACAGCAAAGGAACTTTGAAAACCACCTTAGAGTTCCAGATGTATTAACTTTAAACTAGAGAGATTGTTTAGTTGATGTAAGCTAATCATGAGTCCTTATTCCTGAGTGTGAAAGTTAGAGATACAGGAAGCATAAAAAGAAATCATTGCTGCTCTGGAAAACAAATAATATAAAGGGATTAGTGGTGGCCTTTTGGAGACAGGATGTGTCCATACTTAACATTTGGTAAAAAAAAAAAAAAATTGGGGATAGACCTAAAAGTACAAGAAAGTGAATTCTGCCATTGAGTGTGAAAAAGTACACGCATTCCCAGAGCAGACTGACAGTGTAGTCCCAATTATAGCCCTGTGAAAACCTCAACTATAAACCCAGCCATACTGTGCTCAGACTTCTGACCTACAGAAACTGGAAGGTAGTAAATTTGCATTGTTTAAATTCACTAATTTTGCAGTCTTTTATGCTATACTAATACATGCTTCTCATGTTGATTGTAATAAAGCAAAAGTTTATCATACATGTATGTGTGTGCATATATGTATACAGCTTCTGATGCAGATGACCAGACCCAATTGTGCATATATGTACACACATATATACATTCTGAATATGTGTGTGTGTGTGTGTGTGTATACTTGGTTGCTTGGCTGGATCCTCATCTACTAAAATTATTATAACACAGAAAAAGGTTTTATGATTCCAGATAGAAAAATGCCTTACCTGGTCACTTTTTTTGCTATTATTTATATTTCTATTGTATAATTAATGAGATTATTAAT
The DNA here is from genome assembly GCA_004025085.1 of Thryonomys swinderianus. Taxonomy (NCBI): domain Eukaryota; kingdom Metazoa; phylum Chordata; class Mammalia; order Rodentia; family Thryonomyidae; genus Thryonomys; species Thryonomys swinderianus. The sequence continues at coordinate 13,468 of PVIC010020627.1, forward strand.
TACAAGTTTCTTAAGTATGTAATTTAAGACATGAATAAATTATTATAATACCATGGCTATGTGATGACTTTAACTCTTATATTCAATAGTGGCATAAGAATCATTTATGTTTTAAAATTTTATTTTCAATTGCTTTAAATATCTTCAAAAAAGTTTGAAAAAGAAAAGTTAAACTCATCAGAATTTTTTCCTTTTTTTGTATTTTCATTCTCATTGGAGGAAATACATATCTAATACTTGCTGTTAAGGAACAGAATGATAAAACACAAGGAGAGACTTCATTCTTTGAGAGTTTTTTTTTTTTTTCTTGAGACAGGGCCTCACTTTTGTAGTTCAGGCTGGCCCTGAGCTCACTATGGTGCCCAGGCAAGCCTTGAACTCAGCGATCCTCCTGTCCCTGTTTCCTGAGTGCTGGGATTACAGGCATGAGCCACCACGCCTGGCACTATGGTATGTGGTATTGATTGCTGGTGTGTGTGAATCACCATGCCTAGCATTGTATGTGGTTACTGGGGATCAAACTCAGGACCTTGTGCTTGTGAGGCAGGTAACGGAACCACTGAGCTAAACCTCTGGCCCGCTTTGAGAGATTTTTCACACCTGGTCTGCTATTAACCATTGGCTCTCCACTGCAAGACAATTGCTTTTGTCAAGTTTCACAAGAATCCTCATCCTCCTAATGGATTTTGATTAGTTTAAACTAATCAGAAAATAGCATTCCTTTGTCTAGAGTTAGACAGACATTTGTTTCATAATTCATTTAAACAGTAGGAATATTTTCTGTTATAGAAAGATAGGTCCAATTACTTTCCCTACTGGAAACAAGAGTTCCTGTCACCCTGATGTTCACCAACAACCTGGGGCGACAGGGCAACCAGGTCTGGCTGGCAGCTGACACTGTGTATAACAAAGGGGAAAGGGCCTGTGTCCATGATTACACTGGGCCTCTCATTACAACACACCAAAAATCACACCCTGCCTCTGATTTTCCAGGTATATTAGATAATAATTTTTTATGGCCAGGCCACTTTGAGTTGGAAGTTTTCTGTTACTTGAAACAGAACTATCCTAACAGATAACATGTGAGATCAATACTCACAGTCAGTATGCTGTTTAAACTTCAGCTGAGCTTTATTCTCACATGTAAAGCATTTCAAAAGCCTGTGGAAATTCATCTCCAGTTTCCCAGGCAACTATCACATGTCACTCATGTGAAGCACACAGGTAATATCCCATCTCATCACCTCAATTTTAAATCCAGAGAAAGACAAATGAAGTGGGTGCCAATAAATACTCAGACTGTGGAGATAAAGGAAAAGAATGAAAATCCAGGAGGTACAGGCAAGTAAACAATCTGTTCTGCTATCTAATCTCCCCCTTTCCAGTCTTTGTTTTCATTTCTCTTTTTTTAATGCTACTGCAAGAGACTCAAAATTAGATATAAATTTTCTTGGAGGTTAAGGCCTTCTTTCTGCATTGGTTTCCTGAACAAAATTGACTTCCACGTACAATAAACATTACCTCCTGCACAGAACAGATTTGACAATTCCAAATGACTCATCTAAGATCCTCTGTTCTCTTTCTTTCCCTCACACCTTAAGAATAAAATTCGATCCTGGAAATAAGTAAGTATAATACACTTAAGTATGAATAATTTAAATATAAATTTTCTTACTTCCAAACATCTCTTCAACAGAGTCAAATTATGTACTAATAGAAATAAAATTGAGTGATTAATTCTTGGCATTATAGTAACACTGTTCATCATCAAAGACAATACACTGAAAATAATTTCAAGCCACAGTTTATGGCTTTGTTCATAGTTGCTCTGGAGAGAATAAAACTTCATTTATGCCAGAGAAGAACTCTCTTAAAACACAGAATGTGGGGCCAGAGATTTAGCTGAATGGTTCTGGTGCCTGCTTAGCAAGAGCAAAATCCCTTGTTTGATCACATACAATAATATCAGCACCTCACATTACAGTGCCGGACGTGGTGGCTCACGCCTATAATCCCAGCACTCAGGAGGCAGAGGCAGGAGGATTGTTGAGTTCGAGGCTTGCCTGGGTTACATAGTGAGCTCAGGGCCAGCCTGAACTACAAAATAAGACCCCCATCTCAAAACAAACAAACCAAAACCCACAAAATATACTGGAAAGCCACAGATTTCCACTGACCCAAGAACCACTCAGCAAGAAATCCAGGAAGAAAGGGTGCTCACTATTCCTTCTCTGTCGAGCGCGGCCACACTAGCTTTTCACCTTCCACTCATTGCCAATCGTAGTTTACTGTCCAAATAAGAGCCAGTGAAATTTGTTAAAATGAGACAGAACATATCACTTCTTTCAAGCATCTTCAACAACTCTTCATTTCATTCCAAATTTCATGGCCACAAGACCTCCATATACTGTGATATCTTGCTAGCCCAGTCGACTTTGTACCCTGAGTGTGGGTGGCACTCGACAAAAGACTTGAAGCCTGGAAGAAATGAGAGGAAAGGAGGCACTTGACCTACATTGGAAATCCCATGCTGCCTTAAGTTGTGCATCCTTCACTATTGCCAATATGTGTAGAGCAGCCTCCAACTTCATCAGCTGCTCAATATGAGGCCGCCCAGCTACTCCGCAGGAGACGGGCTCTGCACGCTGGGTTCCTCTGGTTCTGATACTTTCAAGTTCTTGGACCGAATATCTACTGGTTCCTCTGACTCACAAATGCCTGGTACCTACTGTGGACTTTTCTCCCTGTGATCCTGTAAACTTATCTAATAAATATTTTTGCATAATTATGTACTTATTTTTTCTATTAATTTTGTTATTTTAGAGAACCTAACCAATACAACTGGAAATAATTTAAATTAATATTTTGCTCTATGGACAGAGACAATTTTTGCCAAGAAACAGATTGACTGAAACCTCGAAGACTTCCTAGCTCCTCAGCAGGCACAGCTTAATCTTTACTACTCACAAGGAAGCACACACAATTCAGCTGGGAGCAGATGGAGGTTTCTTTGTGTTAAGACCTTTCCCAGTTTGAGCATTTTTCTAGCTACTACTACTCTTTAGTTAAAAAAGACAACATCAAAACTCAAAAATAAGACTACCAGTACAACAATTTCAGGAAACTTTGTTTAGCATTTCACTAAATACAGTTCTAACAGAAAAAAAAACAATATTTACCCTCCCAAATTAATCTTGGCTAAGGCCAATTAAAATGTCACTTTTTATAAAGCTTAAGATCCTACTTTATTTCTTCACAGAATTGGTATTTATGAATTACTTGCAATTTGTCATATTAACAAATACGAAATTAAATTTTATTCTGCCTGGTATCATTGACTATGTTGGATCATGGAGAGATGTTTCTTTAAGTTTATAGTCTGTGTATAGCCAGCATTTCCATAATACCAATGCCCTATGTAAAAATTTGTCCTTTGAATTCATAATTCATAAACCTAAATACAAATGTGTCCTTAAAATGAATTAATCTCCATTCACTTATCTAGGAAAGTTACTTAAAATTATGTATCTCAAGTAATGTTATAATTCTTTTGGAAGTTTACTTCATTTGAATTTTTAGGGAATTTAAAAATAGATATTTTCGAGAAATAGAATTGTTAACACCCTAATAGTGCATATATGTATGCATAAGACATGGATAGATATAAATGCAGACAAAGATAAGTTTCCATTTTCCCTAATGAGTCTTCAGCATGATTTTCTAAATATTACAGAAAAAGTTAAATGAGATGGCATACTGATATGTTGTAATCAGCACCATAAGGAAGAACATTCTCCACACTAGGGATACTATGCTTAGATTTCATCAGACATGAGACACAGTAGTAGAAAGCTACTTAGCAAGTGTTGGGGCTTGACTTCGATCATAATCACACAAAAACCAAACAAAAAACTCACAGAATCGATATAGGTCAAATGTGGTTGTTATTGTTTTTAATCTCTATTTTTTTTTGTGGTACAATATAAAGCCATGGCCTTTGCACTGAGTTTTTTCTGTAGGCCTTTCTGCATTCGATTTTGAGAGAAGGGCTTGCTAAGTCACTAAGTTCCCCAGATTGGACTCAGCCCCTCAGAGTATTGAACTTATAGTTGTGCACCACCACACCTAACATATATGATATGTACTTTCACATTTAGGGATTCAGAGTCTAATTTATTTTCCAAAAAGGAAGAGTGTGTTGGTTAAGCTTGATTGTGTTTATTGATTGGTTTGAATATTTTCCAGAGAATTACTAAGCACAATACTAAGTGTGTCTACACTCATAGAGTCACAGAGGCATGATTCTGGGGTCTATATCTGATACTTAGTCTCTTCATTTCTGGCAACATTTCCCTACTATTCTCAGACACCAAGACCAAAACATCTTTGTTTGAATACACCCTTCCACCATAATGCTCCTCCCTTGGAGCCAGCTTCCCATGGACTGAACCTGCTAAAACTCTGAGCAAAATTATCTCTCTCTTCCTTTAAACTGTGGAGTGTTGGATTTTGTGTCTCAGTGATGGAAGGGATGACTAATGTGTGTACATATAGACACACACACACACACACATATATATATAAAATTGGTAACAGGGATGGTATTGATGAGGTGACTGTACCTAATTATGTAGTTCAAAAGCTTTAAGGACTGGTATGTGACAGGAGTTTGGAAAAGTGTAGAGATGTAGGCTAGAGAAGACCTAAGGCAAAAGCAAAGATTTACACCTGATTCTGATCACAGTTCAGAAGAAAAGAATAATTATAGGAATGCATACAGTAAAGACCAGGGTCATGAAATTTTATTTGGAAAAGAAGAGTCTTCTGAGAAACAGACTAGAGGATGTGAGTGTTATATTTGCCAAAAATAACCCCTGAGCCTGCAGAAGACTGAGTGTTCTCCACAGCTTATTGCATTAATGTTAGAAATGTTTGCATTCTGCTGTCATAGCCTGGGACTGTATGACTTATTTTTTATTGTTACAAAGATTCACAGCTAAAAGTCTATCTTGAGTCTCAGAAGACATTTTCACTCACAAACTCAAACTGAGACTTTGTGGAAGAGATTATTGCATTTTCAGTTGTATGCAGGATACTTATGATATTTAGGTGGATTTATTAACTTGCAGAATAGTGTCAAAGGATAAACTGTGGTGGCTGAGTTTGGTCCTTTGAAGGTAATTGGTTTTGGATCCATTCAGGTGAATAGTACAGTACACTTGTGGGTGTGTCTGCATAGGTCATAGAAACATGACCTGGGGGTGTTTGTCTGGTCCCTTGCTCTTTTCTCTTCTTTTCTGTTCTGTTTCTGGCAAACTAAACACGATCTATCACACCACTGTGTTGGAATATTCTGTCCTGAGTCAGAGACAGAATCCTCTAAATGAATGAGTCAAAGTAAGCCTCTTTTCTTTCAACTGTGGGTGTTGAGTATTGTGTCTCTGGAAAGGGAAAACTGATTGATATGAGGTTTAGCATTGACTTTACTAGAATTCTTTATTCTCATTAAGCAGAAGAACTAAAAATATGCAGAATAATAGAATCAAAGTGTGTTATATCCATGTACATTGCTATACAGGAGAATGTAAACAATATGTACTACATACTTATGATAAGATAAATCAAAAATGTACAGAGCACAGATTCTTTGATCAGTCTAAGGTTCAGGCTCAAAGTGAAAATTCTGCTTTCCTGAATGGGAAAGAGACCTCAGTAAAGCAGCTGGTTCCTATGGTCAGTGCACAGGTGCATACACATTCTTTTACTTCTAGGATACACACTTTTAAGTAAATATGCATTACTTTTTTTTAGATTTATAGACTATGATGATGAAAATTGAATGAGAACCTCCAAATAAAGACTGGGCCTTCTTTATACGTGTACTGTGACATTACACAAATAATTTGCACCTTCAACTCTTAAAATCCATGCCATATGGAGAAGCTAGTGCCCAACAGAACCTAATGTTCAGTGATGGTGTTTGCTCAGCATGTGTATACCTTCCGCTATCAAACCTATAGTTATTGATAAAAGTGAACTTCCTTTTTTTGGTACCAGGGATCAAACTCAGGACCTTGTGCTTTTGAGGATGGTGTGGTGTCACTGAGCTAAATCCCTGGCCCTGACAAAAGCTGGTTTCATTTTAAACACTCTTCGAGGAGCAGGGGAACTGAATAAAATCTCATCACTCAAGGATCTTAAATGTGGCCATCCAATAACATCCAATGATTTAATTGAAATACCTCAGAGTTTTCAGGGTGAAGAGACAGACAGAATTAGGGAAATTAAGATCAAAAGAACCAACAATAATGCATGCAATGTTGAGGCATTAAAAAAACTTCCTG